>PVLC010009825.1:0-15000 GCA_004027655.1 Graphiurus murinus
GCGCGTGAGAGAGATTCATTATTATAAAGAATTGTCTTCTGGAGGCTGAGAAGTTTTATGATCTGTTGTCTTCAAGGTGGAGACCCAGGAAAGCTGCTGATGTAGTTAAGTCTGAGTTAAGCTTGAGATTCAGGGGAGTTAATGATACCAATTCCAGTCCAAAGGCAGGAGAAGACCAATGGCCTAGCCAAGAGAGTCAATTAGAGAAGAGCCAAATTCCCCCTTTTCCTATTGTTCTACTGAGACTTTCAATGAGTGGATGACAACTTCCTGCATGAGAGAAGATTTGCTTTACTGAATCTACCAATTCAAACACTAATCTTATCCAAAAACATCTTCATAGACATACCTATAAATAATGTTTAGCCAAACATCTGGGCACTCTGTGACTCAGTGAAATTGACGTATTAAATTAACCATCATAGATGTCATGACTGGCACTGACCCCCAAAGCATATGTATTTCATATGGGTCTTACTGAGGTTGAAATTCCACCTTTTGAAATGCCTCTATTTAATTCAATGTTGCCTGCTTCCTTTGTAAATGACACACCTCCAGGCATTTGGACAGGAAATTTCCCTATGTTGCTAACACAGTGATATGAATGAATTTTATGATATACATGGCTTTCCCACTGATCAAATGATTAAAGAGATTTTGAGGCTGACTGATAGATGTTTGACAAAGAAAACCACCTATTTTCTAATCTTGCCTAGGGCTGGATACAGAACTGGAGAACTGGAGGGGAAAAAAAAAATCAATGTTTGGAAGTAAGGCTTGACATTGACCATGCCGCTAGTGGGTAGGAAGGCAAAGGTACCCAGATCCTTAACTTATAAGCAGTCACATCAACTCTGGAAGAAAACAGAAAAGACAGTGATACTCCCTTGTTATAAACTGCCATTGATGTCTCTTGACCAGCCAAATGACAGGCTACTTCTCCTGAATTGACTACTATCCCTCCACCCTACCCTGCCCAGTGATTCAAAGCCAAGGAAACATTTCCTCATCACTGTGTGTCTCAAAGATCTGGAATAAGGAATAAGGTATTCTTTCCTGTCTTTTGTTTGATTTAAGGGTTGCTTAGAGCATTTACTGAACTGATTAGCACATTTGTTTTACTATTTTCTTCCATGTCCTTTTATGTTCTGGTGAGTTTATTAGGTGAGGCTAGTTTCCTTCTGAGAGTTTAATCCAGCAGCTTTTACTAGAAGGCTGGCATATTTCCTTTCCTCATAAAGATAAGAAAACATCAACACAATGAAGACATCGGACTGTCTGCCTGCATTATGGAAAAGACTCCACGGCCGTCTCCCCAGTGAGGTTGACTTGAATACTTGCTTCTCCAGATTGCTGAGACAAGCAATTCCCCGTGTGTGTGTGTGTGTGTGTGTGTGTGTGTGTGTGTGTGTGTGTGTGTTCATGTTCCTTTGCTTACTCTGTAGGTCATTTTGCCACTAAAATCTAGGCTGACTCCATGCAGCATTTCAGAGGTGAGGATATCTACCTTAGCCATAGGAGAGAAGAGACTACCTTTTGATGAAACATCAACAAGAAAGAAGTCAGGCTATATTTAGTAATGACAGGGAGAATCTGCTTTAAAAGAGAAAAAACCTGAATTTATCATATTCCAAATTAAAGCTTCTTATGCCACAATTAATTTGCTAACATAGTCTAGTGCTTTTCATTTCAATAATGTGTATATTCAGTGGTATCTGATTAATGCACGTACTTAATTTCATTTTGTTTTGTATACCCATCCATTAACATCTACAGCAGTGTCTTGTAAGGGGGTGTATCTTGTAGAAGCAATAGAAAGAAGAGGGTAATATTACAAAATCCCTGAAGCTGGAAACATGCAATCAGTCTATAAACATTCTGTCCTCACCAATGGGAAAAGTTCAGCCCCCTTTTATTTTTTTCTACACCCAACTCCTTGTAGGCTGCCCTATAGTTTTTTTCCATGACTTTTAAGTTGACTTTTACAATAAGAAGGGATTTTACAAAGGTATTAAATTATCCAAAGCAAAAAGACTTTCAGTCAGCCTACTAAAACTTCACAGTTCAACTCTAATCAATTATTTGCATTCTGCAAAGTCTAGCCATTTTTTCAAGAATATTTGGTCGATGTTGCTTACTTATATTTACTTATTATTTCTTTCTTGCTCTTGAGATTATTATCATTGAAAGAAAAGTAACCAACATTTCAAGTTTTTCTGGATATCTCTTTCTCAACATACAGACGATCTTAGTCTGGTTTTTGCTGCTATAGCAGAGAATACCTGACTGGGTAGTTTATAATGAACATACATGTATTTGGCTCACAGTTTTGAAGTTAAGAAGTCCAGTATCTAGGGGATGCATCTGGTGAGGGGCTTTTGATTTGCTATCCCTTGGCAGAAGGGTGGAAACGTGTGTGTGTGTGTGTGTGTGTGTGAGAGAGAGAGAGAGAGAGAGAGAGAGAGAGAGAGAGAGAGAGAGAGAGAGAGAGAGAACTCATCCTTTTATTAGGAGAATGCTTCTATAATAACTTACCTGTTTCCACAATGTCATCAATCCATTGCCCTATGACCTAATCACTTATTAAATATCCCATCTCTCAATACTGCTGCATTAGAAATTGAGTCTTCAACACATGAACTGTGGCAGACACATTCAAAGCATAGCATAAACTATCTAAATCACTTCCTATTCTAGTTTTTCTTAAGTATAACAAGACATAATTACATATAGCAGATTCTCATTAAAATTGACAGAAACATCAATAAACACAAGTTTACCTGGTATGTTCATATGAGATGGGCCAAGTTTGGAGCAGACCTCAGAAAGCTTTCCTGGAAGATGATGATATATGGAATGAGACAATTCCATCTCTGAGACGGGAGATGGATTTAGGTAGTTCATGATATAGTTTAGATGTGTCCCCCAAAGTGCATGTGTTGGAAACTTAGTTCCCAACTGCCCCAAAACATGGAAAAATTGCAAACTATCAACACTGCTAACTAGGTAAAGACTTAAAATAAAAAATGTAAGCAAGTAAAAAATAAATCTCTAAGCCGGGCATGGTGGCGCACACTTGTAATCCCAGTACTTGGGAGGCTGAGATCGGAGGATCCTGGTTTGCGGCCAGCCTCACATACTTGGTGAGGTCCTCTGCAACTTAATGAGACCCTATTTCAAAATAAAGAATAAAAAAATAGGACTTCAGGTGTAGCTCAGAGGTAGAATGCCCCTGGGTTCCATCCCCAGTACCACAAAATAAATAAATAAATAAATAAATAAATAAATAAATAGGTAAATAAAAATATAAATAAAAGAAATATAAAATGGAGTGGATATAATGGGTAATAGACTTTAAAAAAGATACAACTCAAAAAAAAATTTAAAACCCAGGACTTAATGATAAAAAAGTATTGAGGGGCACCAAGTGCTGTGTGCATATATGTCAATGTCAACATGATTTACATTATGATGTGAGATAACAATGCACCAACAAAAGCACATTTAAAAAAAAAGTAATAAGAACTGGCAAATGTGATCGAGTGCCCTTTAGTAATCACCTGATCTTTTCATTTCATGAGATTCAGGGAGACTAATAGATTCATCCAAAGCCTTAAAAGTAGTCACTCAATTCTGTACTTGTAGCATGAAGGAAGTCATATGTGATACATAAAGGAATGGATTGGGAGCTGGGGAAAAGCTCACCATCTGCTATGTGCATATATGTCAGTATCACTATGAAGTACATTATGATGTGAGCCTACAGTGCATCAAAAAAAGTACTTTAAAAATCATCAAATACAGCCGGGCGTGGTGGCGCACGCTTGTAATCCCAGCATTTGGGAGGTTGAGACTGGATGATGCAGGTTCGCGGCCAGCCTCAGCTACATAGTGAGACACTCCACAACTTAGTGAGACCCTGTTTCAAAATAAAGAATAAAAACTAGGGCTGGGGTATAGCTCGGAGGTAGAATGCCCCTGAGTTCAATCCCCAGTACTGCAAGAAAAAAGAAAAAAAAAATCATCAAATACACCCAAAAAATAAAGATAAAGAGAATCATGAAAATAAATTAAATTGATATGAGTCAAATACCAACTAGGAATCCTAAAATCTAAAAAAATTCAGCAACTGGAATAAAAAATTATAGTAAGTAGTCTAATTTCTGAAGTTAGTTAATAAGAGAATTAGGGATTTGAAAGAGAATATGGTGAAAATCACCCAGAATTTAGTACAGAGATTAAAAAGATGAAAAACAAGAATAAGATATTGAGATAGTCAATGAACAATTTCAACATTGTACAGTAGATATCTCATGGTGGCAAAAGAGAGAGAATGGTGGAGAAACTATATTTGAAATATCCCGGTTGGAAAGCCTCCAAAAGTGGAAAAGAATGAGTTTCCTGATTAAAGGTGCACACCAAATGCTGAAAAAGGTAGACACGAAAATAAAATCTCAGCTTGATTCATCATACTGAACACCTGAAAGATAAAAGGGAATAAAAGCAAATCTCCAAAATTAACAGAATTAAAAACAAATGTGAAAATCTATTTTATACACTGTTTTGAGCATGTATATATTTAACAAAAGTAGAAAGCTATGACATATCTATACCAAATTCATGAAAATGATTGCCTCTGAAGAGAGAAAAAGAAGAGGAAGAATATAAGGCCAGAATGGAAAACCTAGTATATTTTAACATTTACTGTAAAGACTATTAAACAAACAAACAAAAAATAGTCCTAAAGAAACTGTTGAGTTTGTATGCACGCGCGTGTGTGTGCGTGTATGTGTGTGTTACTGGAGATTGAACACAGGACTATTCTGACACTGAGCTACACCCCCAGCCTTTTTTATTTTTTGTTTTTAAAACAGGGTCTTACTAGGCTGCTGAGAGTCTCACTAAGTTGCTGTGGCTGGTCTTAAACCTGCAATCCTGCCAGGTGTGGTGATGCATGCTTGTAATCCCAGCATTTGGGAGGCTGAGACTGGAGGATCCAGGTTCGTGGCCAGCCTCAGCTACCTAGTGAGGCCTCTGCAACTTAGTGAGACCCTGTTTCAAAATGCAGTATAAAAAATAGGGCTGGGGGTGTAGCTCAGAGGTAGAATGCCCCTGAGTTCAATCCCCTGTACCGCAAAACAAAACAAAACAAAACCTGCAATCCTCCTGCCTCAGACTTCCAAGTACTGGGATTACAGGCATGTGCCAGCATGCCTGGCTCTTAAAATGATTTTTTAAAAAATTCTGTCTGTCATATAGAGATAACAAAACTAGCTAACCCAACTCTATTTTTATATAAACTACTATCTTAATTTTATATAAACTACTATCTTTTGGGGTCCTTAAATTGATCAGAACCATTACCTAAAAGTCAATTCATAGTTCATAGGCTTTGCTAGATTTTTTTTTTTTTTTTTTTGGAACTGAGAATTGAACTCAGGAGGGGCATCCTACCCCTGAACTATGCCCCCAGTCCTGTTTTATGTTTTATATTGAAACAGGGTCTCACTAAGTTGCAGAGGACCTCACTAAGTTGCTGAGGCTGGCCTCAAATTTGTGATCCTCCGTCTCAGCCTCCCAAGTACTGGGATTACAAGTGTGCGCCGCCATGCCCAGTGTAGATTATTTGTAAACACATCTCTATGTTGTCTTAACATTCTCACAGTTATAACCTAAAGACTTGAGTATGTAACTTAAAGGAAGGAAGATTTATTAGCTCATAGTTTTGGGGTTCGTCTATGTGAGGCTGGGGCCATAGTTCTCAGGGGATGCTGGTGGAAAGTAGAGAAAGGGAGAGCACATAGGCTGCACTCCTCACATCATGGAGGCCAAAAGCAAGAGAGAGAGCAAGGGGAGGGGGAACCATAGATAATCCCAAGGCCACACCCCCAGGGACCCACCTTCTCCAGCCATACCGCACCAGTTCAGGCCACCACCCAGACTGCTGGGATTATAACCCTCATGACTCAATTACATCAACTCCAAGCACCAATTGATGGACTCTTCAAGGGGTCAGTCTATATCTAACTTAACGTATGTTAACAGGAGATCCTTGTTTTTCCTTTTTACTTTCTCCCTTCTTCTACCCTCCCAAAAGTTATAGCACAAATTTCTACCATATCTCTAATCCTTTCTATATAATCCTCTATGAATACTGACAGATGAATATAATGATTCATTAAAATTATGGCTATTACTAATAAGCATCATTACAACATTTTATAATTGTATAGTACTTTACAATTTATAAAGCCATCCATATGCATTCTCATAGTAGTCTGTGAGATCCACAGGGCACCTATTATCATGATGGGAGCAAATAATAGACTTGCCCAGAATTACACCAGATGACTATTATCCTAATCTTAACATTGATATAAATGATCTAAAAAGAAACAAAAATGCTAGAATAAAATTTCCCACAAAGCTCTTCTGTTATATAGACATATCGAAGCAAAAAGAATAAACTGCAAAAGGAAATAACTTGCCATATGAGTTGGCAGAAAAAATGGCAAATAAGCTCTATGCAGACTGATGTGAGATGATAACACATTATGGGAAAATGGTACAAATGTGCCTATAAGATAATGGTTCCTAACTATCAGATCAGAACCAGGAGAGAATCTGAAGGAATTGTTGAATGTGGCCTACTTTAAACCCAGGGGATACTCTCCAACTTCAATGTAGTGAAAAAAAAGTCCTACATTAATTTAATTATGCACCTCTAGACTTGGATGAAAAATATCTGTAGAAAATAAATAAATCTTTTCTTAATGGTTATGTCACAATTTTCTCTCCAATGTTTATTTTTATTTTTATTTTTTATTTTTGTCTTTCATTCCAGCCTGTTGTCTGTGACTGTGGGCCCATTTATTCTCACCAAAAAGGACAGGGGTAACCTCAGTTGAAGTGACATGGTTAGGGCGCCTTCTTTGTAGGAAGACTTTCTGCAACTCTTGCTATGGTGGTCTCAGCTGCTCTGAGAAACACATAAATATATTATATATCATATGTATATGATATAAAACATGTTATATATATTTACATTTTATAAAATATGTCAATAGACTATCATCTGCAAATCTATAAGATTTTACTCCATGCCTCTCTGATTTTATTGTTGTTTTTCATCATTGATTTTCCTAGTATATATTTATTATTGGAAGCCAGGTATGGTGTTACATGCCTGTAATCCCAGTACTTGAGAGGCTGAGACAGGAAGATCTCAGGTTGAAAGCCAGTCTCTCCGATCTAGCGAGCCCTTTAGCAACTTAGCGAAACCCTGTTTCAAAATAAAATAGAGCTGGGGATGTAGCTTGGAGGTAGAATGCCCGAGTTCAATCCCTAGTACCAAATAAACAAATAAATGAATATAAAAATAAGATAATATATCTATTTTGGAAAAAAAGATCAAGGCAACATGGCTCCTATTAATTTAGTTCTGGTCTCTGTATCTTATAAGTGACAGTATAGAATTGAAAGTTGAAGAGGAGCTAGGATGACTAAAGGAACCGATGAGCTTCCATATTAGGTTAATTGTAAGTTAGGAATGTAACATGGAAAATGAAAGGGTGAGGGATTATTAAAGTCAAATAATTCATGAATTTACATATGTCAATTTATTTAATCCTTCTAATTCTATGGGAAAATTACTATTATCCCTGTTGCATATATGGGGATGGTAAATAATCTACTCAAGGTCTTACAGTGGCAAAACTGGAATTTGATTTTAGCTAGTCTGGCACCAAAGTTGATCTTAATTACCACACAAGATGGCCTCTGATGTATATGGAATTAAGCTCAACTGTTGGAATACTTATACAACTTGCAGAACTCTAGACTAACATGTGGCAAGTAGAATTGACTGTTAAGTTTATGAATGTTAAATGCATAACGTAATGTGAGAGTCCAGTGAGGACAGTGGGGGGTGTCAGCCTGTGGATGCTGAAGGACTGAGAACAACTATGTCTTCCCAAACTCTGCTCTAGTGACACTGGTCCAGTCAAACCAGTGACCCTGTGGAAGCCAGATATGATCCAATGCAGAGTCTCCTGCTTCTAATTATGTCGTAATAGCTAAGGCAAGAGTCTTAGTGATCCTTTAGGGGTCTTCCCACAGCTCCCCCTTCTGGGGAGGGGAAATGTAGAAAATCGAATAGACTTGAGTCCCAAGGCCTTCCCATGCACATGCTCATGCAGTTTTTCCTCTTTGCTAAGTAAAGTGGGTATTTGGTCATGTTGTAGCTTTTAAATCCCATCTGTCCTCTAATGAATACTTTAGAAACAAAAATGGTAAGATCAATTTAAAAACTTTTCTTTAAAAATATTTCAATTTTATTGTAAAGTGCTCTGATCTTACAATTCCATATGCTGCCACCAATGAAAATTACTGGTACCTGGGTGGGCTGGAGGCCTCTCTGTATTAAAACAGGTATCTTGTGACTTTCAATGTCCATTAAATGCAAGGATAGGAAGTATAATGAATAAATTTTAAAACCTAATCTGTGGGAGATTTAACCCAAACACACTAATGTAAAATACTGAAATGATAAAAATGAAACAAAACAAAAACAACAACCTTGAGGTGGGTTTGGAGGGAGGAGAGCTCTTAGGAGAGATTTCACTTGGTGACTGTTGCTATAGGAACCATTTACAAATTGCTCAAGATATCAGTTCCCAAGGAAGACAGGAGTAACAGACAAAATAAACACAACAAATGGAGAAAACAAAGAGATCTGGCATCAGAAAAAAAAAAATTAAACACTTTTGTATGTGCGTGCATTTGAGAAGATGAATTCTCAGGAGGAGAGAAGGGGAGAGATCCAAGATTTGGTGATCATTTCTCTTTCAAAGAATAAGTAGTCATATGTTAGGCAGGAGGGAGGTCCTGGTTGGCTACCACACCTTTCTCCACAGATCACTACTACTCCCTGAGTCAATCTTGAGAATGATCATAACCTTCCACTGCAATTCCTTTTGTTCTTTTCAGTTACCCCAAAGAACCACATGGGAAGTAGTCAATATGCTTATCAACTGACCAACCATTCTCCCACTCAGAAATTTCGTAACCGTACCTTTAAGACTAAGAGCACAGAATCTTGGTGTATGGGTGTGTATTTGAAGTCTCCAATGAGAAAATTTCTCCCTCAAAGCCTGACAGTCCAGCACATTGCTTTGAAGTTATGGCTTATTTGCAATTTCCTACTTACTTATATGGAGCTACATTGCAAGTGAGTTGTCAGGTTAAAATCTAAACTCAGGCCGGGTGTAGTGGCACACACTTGTAATCCCAGCATTTGTGGCTGAGACTGGAGGATCAGGGTTTGAGGCCAAGCCTCAGCTACCTAGTGAGGCACTCTGCAACTTAGTGAGACCCTGTTTCAAAATAAAGAATAAAAAATAGGACTGGAGGTAGACTCAGAGGTAGAATGCTCCTGAATTCAATCCCAGTACGGCAAAAAAAAAAAAAAAAAAAAAAAAAAAAAAAAAAAAATCTAAATTCAGGTTGTTGGTTTTTTCCCCCCAATAAATATACACTTCATGCTTGATGCCTAGGGCTGTCACCCTTCAGATTAAACTGCACATCTCATCCTGATTAGTTCTTAATCCATTCTTCTCCCTTTGAGTTCTTTTCCTTCTCTCTCAGTTGTACATGAATGAGGTGTGATGGTACACACCTGTGATCACAATATTTGGGAGGCTGAGAGAGGTGGGTTGCAGGATCAAGGCCAGCCTCAACAACTTAGCTGTGCATGATCCTCCATTTGATCACTTTTAAAATGCTTACTGCAGCCGGGCGTGGTGGCGCATGCTTGTAATCCCAGCATTCGGGAGGCTGAGACCGGAGGATCCGGGTTCACGGCCAGCCTCAGCTACCTAGTGAGGCACTCTGCAACTTAGTGAGACCCGTTTTCAAAATAAAAAGAATAAAAAATAGGGCTGGGGGTATAGCTCGGAGGTAGAATGCCTCTGGGTTCAATCCCCAGTACCGCAAAAAAATAAATAAATAAATAAAATAAAATGCTTACTGCTATTTCAAAACTGACTAAGATCCAGGTAGTACTTTGAGATCTTAAATGGAAAGAAAGGTAAAAATGCTCATTCATCCATTGAAATAATTTTTTGCCATTCTCTGTACCTTCTTTTTTCTTTTTTCTCTAGATAAGAACATTGATACTATTCAGATTTACCAATAGGCCACATATCATCTTATGATGATGCTGGCCATATTTCTCAAATACAATTGGTGAAAAATAAGACTGTTTCAAGGGAGGTATTATTACTCTTTGGTGGTAGGTAGAAACATTGAAACCATTTATGCATGGGTTTATAACAGGATTGGAAACACTCACATACCCAAGCAAGCGATGAGAGAAAGTAGAATCAGTGCAATTGAGATACTGGTGGGCTGAACAGCATACAGCCTGTCTGAATGAGCCAGGGGAGGAAAAGGGCTAAAGAACACCCTTCAATTATTTGGCTCCAGCTGATGAATGCCACACAAAAATATGTATCCATATTTGCTACATCATCCTATTTTCAATAAGTCTGAATGCTTTAACATTCCTTATTTTCCAAATTTCTTAACATAAAAGTCTTCGTTCTTCTTTTCTCTCCACCCATTGTTTTGAAATGCCATTTGTGCTCTCTTTAAACACCATTGTCTAACACTAGTGGCCCCCAAATTTAGATCTTTAGCCAAGAAACTTTCCCTAACTCTGACTTAGATATCTACCTTCCCTCTTGCATCTCTCCTGAGAGGGCCAGTGGACACTGCTAATGTGACACTAGCAAAACAGAACTCTTGACCATTCCTGGGAAGCCTGATCTACCCATGGCTTTTACATCTTACTGCTGGCCAGAAACCCTGAAGTCATCTTTCACCTCTTTCCACATCCAGGCTGATGGACCTCATTGCCTTTACCTTCAGAACACAGTCACATTACCACGGCTTTTTGCATCTTCACTAATACCTCCTTAATCAGCATCATTTTCATCTTCAACACCTCAACAAGATTCCTAACTGGTCTTTCTGAGTCTGTTTTTTACCTCATTCTCTGCAGTCCATTCACAACACGGAAATCATAGTAATTGTTTTCAAATATAAGTTAAATGTGGTCATGCCTCGGCTCTATCCCTTACAGTGTGCCCCATTTCAACCAGAGTAATAGGGGGCCCTTAAGAAAGCTTGTAAAGCCATACAAATCCAGTCTCTCGTCAGTTCTCTCCCTCTCTTTTCCTACCTTTTTAGTTCACTCCATTTCAGGCTCACTGCCTGCTGATTGTTCCTCAAACACACTTCCATGCTCCCACTTTAGAGTGCCTATTCCCTCAGCTTAGAACATTCTTCACCTTCATGCTTACACAACTGACCCTCGCCTCCTCTTAGGTATCTATCCTAATGACACCTTCTCTTGATGGTTTTGTAGCATGTGACACTGATACCATTTTAGCCACAGTAGAACTTCTTTCAATATTGGAATCAGTCCTCTCAAACACTGCCACTGCTTTATCAACCCAGTTTATATAATATTCTATTTTTTTTCTTTCTCTCCTTCCATGTTTCCTTCCCTCCTTCCTTCCTTCCTTCTTTCCTTTCTTCTCCCTCCCTCCCTTCCTTCTTTCCTTTCTTCTCCCTCCCTCTCTCCCTCCCTCCTTTCCTCTTTCTTTCTTTTTGTGGTACTGGGGAGTGAATCCAGGGACTTTCTACCTCTGAACTACACCCTCAGCCCTTTTTGTGTTTGTTTGTTTTGAAACAGGGTCTTGCTAAGTTGCTGAGAGCCTCACTAGATTGCTGAGGCTGTCCTTGAACCTGTGATCTTCCTGTCTCAAGGGCCCAAGTACTAGGATTACAGGCATGCACCACCATGTCTACCATCTGGATTTCTTTCTAAACCATTACCAACCTAATTTCCTTTTTTCTTAGCTCTCATTTTTTAAGATACTGATTGTTAATAATTTATTATGTTCATTATTTGATATTTATCCATCCCAGCTAGCATGTAAGGTCCACAGGATAGCCTTGTCTGGTTCCTTGGTGAATCCCAGGCTCCTAAAACAGTGCCTGACACATGCCCAATAGATAGTCGCTGAAAGAATTTTTAAATCTTGGCAACTACTTAAACAAATAAACATCATGTGAGCCAAACAAAACAACCCACAGGCCGTGCTCTGCTCGAGAGGCAGTGTGGCCCTTACATCCCTCCTGCTCCATTGTCCCTGTCTGCCTCTGTTCTATTCCAGATTTTGGAAGCAGATAGCACACACAAATTGTGTTTGTGTGGTTTGGGGGTGAGGTGGGAGGAGTATGGATTCTAGACATATCCCTGACTTTTTTTCTGCCTTCTATTTGTTTCTTTACTCTCCCCAAACTTGCTCTATCCAGAGAACAACATTGCAGACTTCAAGCTGCAGACAGACTGTGGAGGAAAGAATCCAGGAAGAACACTATTGGTCCTTGAGGACCAGCTTCCTGCCTCCTCTGTCCTTGAAGGGAGGACTCAGCATCAGGACCCAGAGCACTCACATGACAAGACAACATGGTGACATGCAAGTGACATGGTGACATCTGGAGAAGGTAGACTGGATTGACGCCCTGGCTCTGACATTTACTGTGGACACCTTACTCAACTTTGCTGAGTTGCAGATTCCTTGTCTGTTAGATGGGACTCTTCATATTTGATGGTAAAACAAAATAATAAATGTCAAATGTTTGGCATGGAGTAAGTGCTTAATGAATGATTGCTTGCTTTCCTTCCCCCAAGTCAAATGTTTGCTAAAATCATTCTAAGGAGTTTGGCTCCTTCCCTCTTCCTAAACATTTTTAGTATTATTCTTAATATTTTTAATACATTATATTCAAAAAAGTAAAACTTTTCTTAAGTCTGTTTCCTATATCATAAATAGTTCCTAGATTTTGTAGTGTTTCCTCGGACACTTCTCTCCAAATGCATACATATTTTTTTAATTCTGTGTTTCTGTCACTTTAAAAAACATTGCTGTTACTACACGAGTTCATCTTTTCAAAGGCTTTTATGGTTTCTGTATATTTGCTACCTAAGACTTTAGCGGAAAGGCCAATTATATAGATTGATTAAAATCAAACAAAATCAGGAATGGCATTTAAAATTATGTAAACACTCATATTTTAAGTTCCTTAAACACGAACTCATTTTTAAAACGCTCTCTACCTCACCCCCGAATGTTTGGTTACTGGTTTTTGTCTGAATGAATCCAGTAGCAACAGACTCCTGTTCCTGTGTGACCTGGACATTCCCAAGTAATCACTTCTGAATAGCAGATGTTTAGATAAGCTAAGGATGTTCTTAGGGAAATAAATCCTTTTATGATTATTTCAGAAGGACTCTACTTCAGTGGAACTGCATTCTCAACAGGTGAAAATAAATACATGCAGAGCCAGGGTTAAAGCCAAGAGAGGAGGGTCTGGCACCTATTTTCTAGTGACTATATAAAGACAGGCCAGGGTGCTGACCCCAGGATGGGTGTGGGTCAGGAGGGCAGGAAGGGAATCTGCTAGTCCTCTTGTTCTCTTTTAAAGTCTTGTAAGGGCAAAATGCATGTTGTTTTAAAAAGACAGCTTGGGAAAGGAATCATTGTTTGAAAGATAACTTAACGCTTATCAATAATGATAAAGATGACATTATCATGTCTTGTATAAAACCAAATGGGGAAATGCTATAACCTGCTGTCAGTACCATCAGGAAATATTTATTAGTATCCTTGGGAAAGAAGCAAGCCCTGGATAGGCATGGGGACACAAAAAGAGTATTCAAGTGACCGTGCATACTTAGGTAAATACAGGAATTATTTATTACTTCTCTAGGGTTTGTATTATTTGTTCAATCTTCTGCTAGTCCACTGTCTCTTCAGTTTCTGTAGTATAAAGGCTTCAGTCACTAATACCTTTGCTTAAGAAAAAGAGAATGATAATATTATTTCTTAGTTTTTCCCCTCAAGCAAAACAAGTGCTTATGCATTACCTCTCCACCCAGATAAAGCACTAAATCTTCCATCTTGACAGGCAGCAAAGACAAATGCCCCAAACTCGATTCTAAAAATTTTCCTTCCTTCCTTTCTTCTTTCTTCCTTCCCTCCCCCCATCCTCCCACCCTCTCTCTTTCCCTTTCTCTTGTTTTTGCATTTATTCTGTTTTTCTTGTACTCTCACTCTTAGTTATATTTTTCATGGTTTGAACTTTCCTAATACTCCAAGGTTATCCACAAACCTCATACAATTTTGCTAAAGAAAAACAAATTAATCTCCATGAGAGACTGCACATACCTACACAATTGTGCCCACATCAGGACAAATGTTAAGTTTTTAAATCTAATTTTATTTAACGGGCAAACAAAGACTGCAACCCATATCCCAAAACCCATAGACCCAAGCTTTCCACATAGTAAGCATATATACTCAGTGGTCTGGGGCCCATGGTCAAAAAGACCTCGTAGTTCTTCTCTCTTCAGATCTTTCCAATTAGAACTTGAAAGCCCATTTTCCTCCCAGAGAAATGCCAGATGCATTCTTTTTTAATGAGCTTAGGACCAAAACTGCAATATGATCTCCTGCTTCAGGTGGAACATGGATAACAGCTTAGAAAGAAAGGAGAAAGGAGTCTGGAAGAGGCTGTAGATTGAAGGATTACCTTAATTAAATGTAAAAGTAGGATCAGAGAGGTAGGAAGGCCTTAAAGAAACACTAGTTCTGTGGTCTGAGAGACAAAGCCATGTAGAGCAGCTGTTCCCATGTTTAAGGGGAAAAAAATCAAAGTCAGTTGAAATGTTTATACAATATTTAAAGAAAATAAAGGAATGACAAACACCCCATAGGATACAGGCGACTCAGGTCAAAAGCCTACTGAGAATTGATAACATCTTAATGTTTTTAACTGAGTCTGTGTTTTAATTCTATGCATTTTATGATAATTCCTAAACTAGATTATTCTTTCAAATAATCCCTAACTTCATGGGTCCACTAGGTT
>PVLC010009825.1:20000-52663 GCA_004027655.1 Graphiurus murinus
CAGCGTCAGGACTCACAAGCTTATTTACAACCTGTTTCTAATGATAGGTGAATTGGTTGTTACTATTGCATGAATTTGCTTTACACACAAGGGACCATTCAGCAAATTCTTTTTGGTTGACAACATCATCTCATTGATTATAACAGCAAACCTGGAAATGACCTAAATATTCAAAAGTCAGGTGTTAAACATCTTATTACACATTCACACAACGGATGCATGTGACATCTTAAAATGTTCCATACTAGTCTAATTATTGATTTGAAAATTAGATGCAGTGTGTTAGGCATGAAACAAACAGAATACAAAGTAATGCAAATGGTAAAATTCCAGTTCTTTTAAAAAACCTTCTTTATTTTCATACGCAGATATGGATATATGTGTATCAAGATGTTGACAGTAGTTGTCTATGGGCAGTTAGAATTGTAAGATGTGAAAATTTTGAAAACCTTACTTATATAATATTTTTTCCTAATGGCCAGCTTTTATTTTGGTAATAAAATTATATATACATATATATGTATATATTTGTGTATAATATATATGTATATACATATATATGTCTGTTTTTATAGTACTGAGGATTGAACCCAGGAGCATTCTATCTTTGAGCTACAACCCCACCCCTTTTTATTTTTTTTAATTTTGAACAGGGTCTTGCTAAATTAGCAAACACTGGCCTGGAACCTGCAATCCTCCTTTCTCAGCCTCCCAAGTATGGGATTATAGAATAATATTTTCATTGCCAAAGAGAGAGGGGAGAATATCACTTTTATGTTGGATTTCTTTAGCCTTTCCTAATAAAATAGGGGGGCTGAATTGAAATCTATATATGTAAGTGATGTTAAAACCCCATTTTAAAGAAATAACCTGTTTCTAAGAAGGATTACTCTTCATGACTTACTACTGCAATTAGGAGGCAGGTCACTCTCATATAATCTGAAATCTGCAAATTCCATCCTTGTGATTGAGTAATAGTTCAATGTACCAAACAATTAGTTTCAGACGACTTTAAGAGAAATGTTTTATGTTTAATTGAATACTTCTAGAATGTACACATATTTATTCTGTGGAAAGGATTATATTTTGTCCTTCACACTTGCATATATAATTAGGAAAGGACAGTACCTCTTAAGAATTTGTGTGTGTGTGGGTGGGGGGGGGGTGAGTGTAGGTATTCTGCATTAATTTGAGTTTCCATCAAGCAATATTTATTGTTGTGAATGCAGTGTCAACCAGCACTTAGAGTCTATGAAGCTCAAAATGCACTCATTTACATAAACTCACTCCATCCTTCTGAGATAATAATTCTCAATCCTTTGTGTGCAAAAGAAACATCTGAAGAAAGTTGGTGCAATGTCCTTTCCAAGACTGCACTCCCAGATAAGCTCACTTGGTAGGTGTGGGCTGTGACCTGGGACTGGATAATTTGAATGGGGTGCCTACTTGGAGAAGCATCGTTTTAAGAAAGTGCCTCTAGACCTCTAAAGCTCCACAGACTGTGATATGTGGAAAACAACAGACGAGAAGAATTGCTTCTGGTCCTAAGCTGTTTTTCCATCCCTCTTTCACCAGCTGAGGAACATACCCTCTGAGTAGTATAATGCAAACCCTCTGACCAAATTAATCAGTACCTCAGAACTGGTCCTCTGGCAGTTAATGAAATCATGCTGCGTGGAAAAAAAACAATTCTTTCTTTCTTCAGAGTAGCTTGAAACCCTGTTAAGATAATGACTTGGGCCTCACTTAAAAACCTGCCACATTCAACCTTCTAAATCTCTGCTCCTACAGATTGCTGCCCCGAGTACACGTGCTTTGTCTCCACTCCTGCTAATGGCTTTCTCCGTTCTGTTCTAGACACGTGACAGCCTGGTGTCATAGTGCTGCTGAAAAATGCATTCTCTGTGCCCAAGAAGAACCTGTATAAATATTCTCAATAAATAAATAACAGTTGTCATTTTCAGAATATGACAATCTCCAGCTGCCTGTGCTTAAAGTGAGCGATGTGTCATTTATCCTAATAGATGTGAATGCGTATATTGTACATACCAGTGAGTCACCTAATTCTTATTCACTCCAGCCTTGGTCTCAGTTGGGGGCAAGTGCCTCTAACAGGGTTTGGCTGGATCAAATCACAAGCTGAAAAATCTTGGTCAATTATAGAAGCCCGAGGCTAAGGAGGGAGTTGTCTTTTCATACCTCCTTGCAGACCCCTCCTCTTCCCAGGCTTACTAGAGAGACTAGTCAACCTCCCATCTGTGGAATTTCTGGGAAGCCTTCTCCCCCCTGTAATTTAATGTGACTCAGTTGTTCTGGGTCCCGATAATACAAGTGGTGAGAAAGTCGCCTAATCCTACTGGCATCCCCTCTTGTCAGCACCTCTTTATTTCCCTCTTTAAAGGCTCAACATGTTTTGATTTACAATATGCACCAAGATAACTGCAGGTGCCCCCTCTAAAAAGCAAGGTTAACTCACCTGAGATGAATTCTTTTATTGCAAACAAAGGCAACACATGAGCAGGAAATACAATTAATACAGGTACTTCCCTGAAATTTAGCAAATGCCTGTTGTCTTGAAAGGGGGGAAGTAGGGGGGTGCTTATTGCCTGGGGGTTCCTTTCATGCTATTTTAGTGAAGGAAGGATTTGAATTAGAATAGGTTTGAAAGAAAAAGGAAAAGCCTTCTATGCTCAGGAGAAGCCCCAACAAGGATCCCATGCAAGGAGCTGTAAATTGTTTAAGGACTCAGGTTATTCAGGGGTAAGGAAAGTGTTGACCAAAATTGACCCTAACACTGGAATTCAGGGAAACAACCCATCCTATGAAATCATCAGTTTTAAATGGGGTACATTTTAGGGCTATATTCACGCTAAACAGTTTTTTTAAAAAAGTACTCCAGTGAAGGCAATCTTTGTAGAACCTGTCATTTGATTCTCCTTGGAAATATATAACGCATATATTAATTCAGGGAGAGAGTTTGATTCTGTTAGGTGGAGGCAGATGAGCTAACTTTCTCTTCAGTTTGCTTGAAGTTCAGAGTTCACTATTCTGGTGGCTGACAGATTATTACTTTAAAACCTCAGAAGTCTTTTATCATGAACTATAGGTAAATCTTCCAGGTAACTGTCGAAGATATTTGCTTTTCATGTTAAGAAATGATCAAAAGAAGAAATCAAGCAAAATAAATGCCCCAGTCCTACCAAACAGCTTAATTTTATGAATCTGGTATAAAGAAAATTAAGATTAAAAGCCTTGAAAACAAAAGGGAGAGATCATAGACTTAACAAGAACACTTGATGAGCAGTTAGTTCCATTTAAATTGCCAAGCATATTGCATTTTAAAGAAATGTTGATCACTTCTTAAAAGTGTGCCTCATCTTTTAACTCTTGGTCCTGATATTTGTTTAATTTGGAGGCCTTTGTGAGGTGAAGTTTTTGTTTTGCTTTGTTTTGTTTTTCCAGCTTTGGCTGGGATCTCTCCCAATATTAATTTACCTGGGGGGCCACATTTCAATGTTTGCAACCCCGATCTGCCCATCTCCTCCTTCACGAGAGCGCACACGTACATACACACACACACACACACACACACACACACACACACACACACACACACACACAAACAGGGTTTCAACAAATGCTTCTGATCTAGCCACTCATCCTCAGTGGTGAATCTACCTGCTCCTGGAATGACGAGATGACAGGGCTGCATGCTCAATTACACCTGCTCCTCTTTTTAAGTAATTGCCTTAGATCTTGCCAAATTATGTGCTAGTTTTCTCAGGCACGCTAATTTAAATTAGAACGAAGGTGCTAAACTTTTATCAATTACTTCAGCCTGGTTGTGGGAAGCAATGTCTTTGTTTTCCAGAATTTTACTCTTTCATGACCCAAACACAAATGGCTAAAGAATCCTGCTAATTCGGACTCCAGCTTATACTACCATTATGTCTCCTTCTGCATAGTGTATGAAACTAGTTTTCTCGTATCCCCATTTTTATGTAGCAAAAAAGAGTGCTATTTTGTGGAGTTTCCTATGACGTGTAAGAATAAAAACAACAAAGGAGTTAAGTAAGGTTGCCAGATTTAGCAAATAAGAATTGGCATGCCTCGTTGAATCTGAATTTCTGATAAACAATGAATTATTTGTTAATATAAGTATGTCTCATGCAATATTTGGAACATAATTATACCAAAACATTGCTTTTTTTTTTATCAGAAACCCAAATTTACCCATGCTGCCTATATTTTTTCTGGCAATCCTAGAGTTGAATAAAGCCAAAACTGATTTATATCTTGTGTTTCTATGAGTAAGATTTTACTGGGAAAAAAACGAATGAGTTATATTCCAATTTTGGTATTGGCGAAATGTGAGAGGATTAATTTAAATAATAGGTAAAAATAAGAAATTATTGGCAAGAAATACTAACCTGAATGAGGGTTTCATGCCTTTTTTCACATTCTAGTGAAATATAAATTTTATCTGTGTGTATAAATATGAAAACTCCATTGTTTTCTGCCTGAATTAGCATTTGTTATTTTTGTGCATGACCCTCTAAAACGTTTTCCATTACTCAAGTCATCTGCAGTCACTCAAAACTGGTGAAGCTTTATGAGAATAACAAATGGAGAAATAGTAGTCTGATTAAAATTAACTCAGTTCAAGGAAGAAGAGATTCTCTGCTTTAAACGGGACTGTCATAAGCAAAATATTAGGAAACAAATACTTTAGATAATTTTCAGAGTCCCCCCCAAAAAACTAAACACAATCTCTCTTTAAAAGCATAATTGCAAAAACAGAAAACTCTAATTTTTACTTTCATGGTTCATGATTATTAGCAAAATAGTCACAAAATTAATGTTTTCTTATGATTTCTTTCATCACAAGTTTTGTAAGCCAACTTTAAAAATATTTGTTAACAAACTTAAGAAATGTGATACAAATTATTTATCAATATTAGGATTTTGCACATTTCAACTTTATAATATGTGCTAATATTCACCATATATATGAACTGAAATGTTTCTCATTTTATAATTGAACTTACTTTTTTATTTTATTATCTTTCACATCAATTTCTGGATAATTCTCACTGCTTTTAAAATAAGTAGAGCTTAAACTGAAAAAAAAATAGAGTAGTGGTCCTTCTATTCTTATGATGAAGTGGGCTTTTATTTTCAAATAGTATGCCCATCTTTGTTAAATCTAATGCGTTCATAATCGGAAGTTCCCCAAATAAAATGCCTTTCATTTTAATTGGCTTGATGAAATCTAAGACAATAGCAAATGTTTCTTTTTTGGTACTCGAAAGGATCAACAATGAGTTTAGAATATGTAATACTTATTGGTTAATAGGACAAAGTATAGGTCTTGGGTCTAAGGGTTAAAATTTTTTAACCATCATTTGTCTAGCTTTCTATAATGTTCAGTAGTATGCATTCAGTGTCTGTGGGAAGATGCCATTTATTGTGCAAGCTTTGATATAAGTAAATATATGTAAAAAATGCACGTGTGTGTTTGTGTGTATATTCTAGTAAAATTGAAGAATGTCTTATGTTATCATATACTATCCGGCTCTCTAGTGTTATCAACATCAGTAAAATAACATATCAGATCAATTGCTTTAGGAGATTTTAGAATTTCTATTTTTTTCCCAAAAAAAGCATGCCAAGAAGGTCTTGCTCCTAAAGCAAGATAGAAAAATAGTCAAGACGAGTGCAAGATGCCCTGTGAGAACAGATCTGCAGTCTGGCTGAGTGCCAATCAGAGGCAGGGCACACACTTGGTGCTCACTGAGGCTGTGGGTCAGGTCTGCCCTGGCCAATGTGGAGAGCCAGAATACTCCCCAAAGAGGGGAGACAAGAAGAAAGAAATAAAAAAGGAAACGGCTTGAAGAACTTGGTGGAATGCAGGGGTGGTAATGGATCAGAAGCAGCAAAGGCACAAAATCAAGACTGTCCCAGGGGAGAAAGCAAAATCATGACCAGAAAAGAGAGAAAGTGTCATTTCCCTAAGTGCTGTGGAAGTGAGGGTCTAAAACGTGCAAGGTGTGCCATAAAGGGTTCTGTGGTCCAACATGCTTGAGAAATAGTTATGCTTTCGTCTTGCAATTGAGCATTACAGTTTCCCAGGCATCATCTCTTTAACCTTGTTAATAAATATATGCAGCTCTGCATGGTTGTACAAGCCTGTAATCCTAGTACTTGTGAGGCTGAAACAGGAGGATCAGAGGTTCAAGGCCAGCCTTAGCAACTTAGAAAGGTTCTAAGCAACTTAGTGAGAACCTGTTTCCAAATAAAAAATAAAATAGAGATGGAGGTGTAGTTCAGAGGTAGAATGCCCCTGAGTCCCTTCCCCAGTACCACACACACAAAAAGGCGGGGGGTGGGGGGAGACAATAGGGAATGCTACAAGGTGGTCTAGATTATTTTCACAGCCAAATAAATACAAGGAAGTCAATATTAAATATGCATTTTGGGGGTGCTTGGGATTGAACTCAGGGGCATTCTACCTCTGAACTATACCCCCAACCCTATTTTATTTTTTTATTTGGAAACCGGTTCTTGCTAAGTTGCTGAGAACCTTGCTAAGTTGCTGAGGCTGGCCTTGAACCTTTGACCATCCTGTTTCAGCCCTTCAAGTACTGGGATTGTAAGTGTGTGCCAGCACACTCAGCAATATTCTCTATTGTATGAATAGATAAAGCAATGAACTCTAGTGTTCAGTGGTTATTCGTTGTTTGAGAACTTGGGTCTGAATAAATTAACACCACAGTGTTGAAAGTACTAAAAGACACTGTTTTTGGTACATCCATGACACCCTTGGTAATGAGCAGAATAGCAAAATGGTTAAAAGCAGGAACTTTGAGCCAGGCCCAGTGGAGCACACCTGTAATCCCAGGTTTGGGAGACTGAGACAGGAGGATAGCAGGCTCAAGGTCAGCCTCAGTAATTTAGCAAGACCCTGTTTGAAAATAAAAATTAAAAAAGGGCTGTGGGATGCAGCTGGAAGGTAAAATGCCCTTGGGTTCAATTTCCAGTGTGTGTGGGGGGGGGGAGGGGGTAGTAGGACCTTCGAACTGAGAATCCTTGGTTTTAAATGTCTTCTACTTCCCTTGCCAAGGTCCCTTGACTTCTTTATGCCACAGTTTCTCCTCCAACAAAGAGGAAAAAGGGAACACAGCAGGACCAATTTCATAAGTTATTAGGAGAAATCAGGTAAGATATTCCCTGTAAAACACATACCCCAGGACCCAGCACTACCCAGTAGCAGGAGGGCATGGTGGTACACATCTATAGTCTGCTACTCTGGAGACTGAAGTGAGAGGATCAGTTGAGCTCACCAGTTCCAAACCAGCCTGGGCAACATCATAAGACCCTGTCTCAAAAAAGAAAAAAATTCAGAGTTCTAATCTTGTCCTCTGAAAAATTCTCTGAGCAGAGTTTCTATCTGATTACTCACATGAATTTGGGAGAACAGAGTTTAAATGAATTCTGTACATCTGACCAAGGCACCATGGTGCCAAGGCCTATGGTCAAATGTACCAGATCCCTGGTGGGTTGAGAGGATTCCGTGAGATTACCCAGGCAAAGGGCTTAGTGGTTTGCTAGGCAGGGATGAACTGACAGGCACTAGGAATGGGGTCAGCTGGGTTTTTTATCTCCTCTCATTGCCCCTCCCACAGGTTTTCAGTATCTGCTTTTCCAAGATGTATGTAGGCTCTGGGATTAGTGTCTGTGAGCTCAGCTGGGAAGAACCCTTCTACCTGGCATTGTAGAAAAAAGAAGGAAAGATAATCTGGAGAGGCATGATCCCTCAGAAGGAAGACAGACACACAAGCCTACACTGCATTTCTCCCTGGGTCAGTGAAAAATCCCCATATTCATCTGTTTTAAAACTGAGAGGTGAAGAAATTGTGTTTTTAAAAAATATTTATTCAAAAATAATTATAGATTCATGAGCTCGGGTATGGTGGCGCACGCATGCTTGTAATCCCAGCATTCGGGAGGCTGAGACCAGAGGATACAAGTTCGGGGCCAGCCTCAGCTACCTAGTGAGGCACTCCGAAACTTAGTGAGACTCGTTTTCAAAATAAAGAATAAAAAATAGGGCTGGGGGTATAGCTTGGAGGTAGAACGCTCCTGAGTTCAATCCCCAGTACCGCAAAAAAAAAAAAAAAAAAAAAAAAAAAAAAAAAAAATATATATATATATATATATATATATTCATAAGAAGTTGCAAAGATAATGCAGAGAGGCCCGGGGTCCCCATCACCAGTGTCCCCCCAACCCCCGACTGCTTATGTCTTAAGCAACTATAATTCTGTATCAAAATCAGGGCACTGAGGTGGGCACAAAGAGTGTACAGTTCTAGGTCATTTTATCGCATGTGTCCCTTCACCACCACAATCAAGATAGAACACTAAAAACTTTGTTCTACCTGTTCTTCCCTTTTTAAGAGGTAGTCTTTTATTGTTATAGTTAAGCATTACTATGAGCATTAATCATTTTATTGATTATATTTCAGTTTTCACCACGGGAAGGGGGCATGAGCAAAGAGCTTCTTGAGGGTTTTGATGCCATAGTTTGGGATTTTTTAGGACTGTGACCATTTCTTCTGGGGTTACAATGCACTTCCCTTTTTTTCTTTGTAAATCTGGTTGTCAGTGTTCTAAGGGAAGGGGAGGGGGAAGACTGAGGTTCATTACTGGAAATACTAACATCAACTGTGTGTACATATGTGAAAATCTCAGTATCAGTCTCAATCCTCTGTATGGAAAGGGGGAGATGGGGAGGCACGAGTGGGGGGGGCAGCAAGTGCTGTGTGCATGGATGTCAATGTCAACGTGATTTACATTATGATGTGAGACGATAATGCACCAATAAAAGCACATTTTAAAAAATCTGATTGTCATATGTAAAGACTTTGTGAAGCCACTCTACATTCTAATTCATTTCTTCCCCCTCTGTCTTCCTGTAGGATCGAGCTGGTGGAAATTGAATGTGTTTAAAAAAGGCAAAACGTGCTGAAGAAAGAACCAAATGGTGAAACAGATCCCATTTAAAAAGCCATAAACAAGCTTACTGCAGTAAGTGGTGACACGAATAAATTGCTTTTGCAAGAAAATTCAGACTTAATGTCATTACTAAGCCACAGCTGAAAGGCATCACTCTATTTCAAATAGTAGTAATGGCTGGCACCATTGGGTTAGAAATGATCTCATGTTGGCGTCTTAATGAATTATTTAAAAAAGGAAAAAGAAAAACCGTGGAATCTCATCATGCTAGTTAGGGAAGTAAAAATTCAATAATGATATGATTGGTTTTATACCATGTTCTTTGCCATGTTCTCCTCTGGTCTTTAATACAAATATGTCAAGATTTAAGAGACAGGTCTCATAGCTTTGCTATGGCTATGGTTGTTTGTTATAGAGCATAATTATGACATTTGTAGTTCAAAAACATTTTTTAACTTATGAGGCTTCCTTGTTGGTGAGTGCTATTTTAACCAATAATTTTGTCTATAAAATGAGTTCTTTGTGATAAGTGGTGAGCAGAATTTGTTGAAATTGAGGGCCTGGGTGGACATCTGTATTTGCTAATGAAAGCTGCAAAGAATCTGGCCCTGGCATCATGTCTAGTATTAATTAGCAGCATTTTGCAAGTGTGTTTTACAAATAAAATAGTCTCTTAAAATGCTTTCTATGAAAAGAAATCTACTTTTAATGCTACAACCAATATATTGTTGTTATTAATACACATTTACCATCAGGTTTTCCAATGTCTTTTCTTAGCATTCTCTTGCATCTCAGTCCTTCTTTGGGGGGTCATTTTTTTCTTTGCCTGGAAGTTTTCCTAGAAATTTCTTTGGAAAATAGATCTCTTCATTGGTTAGAGATGTGCTATTTTCACACTGGATGATGTTTCACTGGCTGTGCATCTCCAGGTTGACAGTGATTTTCTCATAGCATTTTGAAGACAGTATCCCGTCTTCTGATGGTCTCAGTCAGAGTGCCACTCTTTCTAATTTTTCTGGTGTATTTTTCTCTCAATCCTCTTTTAAGAATTTCTCTTTGTCTTTGGCAACCTGTATCCTCACTGAGTGTCTAGCTGACTTTCTTATTCCTTGATCTTATTTATTGGAATTGTGAATTAAAGGGTTTATGTTTTCATTATTTCTGCAAAATCCTCAGCCAATGTTATTTGGAATAGTGCCTTTTCCCAATTCTATTATTCTCCTTCAGGAAATTTTATGACACTTCTGTTAGTCCTCCCTACTTTCCTCTCCATGTTCACTGATTTTCGCTTTACTTTGTTCAGCTTTTAGAGTCTAATGGACAGCTTGGTCCATTGAGTTTCTAATTTGATTCCTAAAAGTTCTTTGGTTCATTTCTTATTTTTCCTGGTCATATCTCATGGTCTTGTTACCTAGTAATACTTAAAGAGTCTCTTCTTGTGTGGTGTGGTGGCACATGCCTATAATCCCAGTATTTGTGAGGCTGAGACAGAAAGATTACAGGTTCAAGACCAGCCCCAGCAATTTAGAAAGACCCTCAGCAACCTAACAAAACCCTGTTTCAAAATAAACAAACAAACAAACAAAATAAGTAAATAAATCTCTTCTTTCTTTAAGAACGCACCTCTTTTATATTCTGTGTTACTAACTTCTAGTCCTGATGACTTGGTGTATCTAACATGTAGTCTCCAATATGTTGGTACTTTTAGGGGGAGGGATGGAATTTTGTTATATTGTTGTTGTACTGACTCTTGCTCATGGTGATTTATTTCCTCACTAAGTATTGATACTTTTCATTTATTCTGAGCTCAAGTTCCTTAGAATTCAGTCTTTGGGTATTTTTTGAAACTCAAGCTTTTAAAGTGTTTTAGACATTATTTATTTTTGTTTCTATTAGTCACCTAGGGATACTACCTCAACAATACCAGTTCAAATTAAATTCTTACCTCTGATTTTTTCAGTGTCATCAAATTCTTTGAAATCTATCCCCAGATCCATATAAAGGCTTGCTTGTAAGTTCAAATTCTTAGGGAAATATTTTCCTAAATTCGTCCATCAAGAACTGAATCTAAGACAGCTAAACATCTGTTTCCTATTTCCCTCTACTGACTGCTTGGTTAATTGACTTACTGTTAGTTAAAATTAATTCTAGATTATAATTAATCATAATGATAATGTAATTAATTATATTATCTTTACTTTTTCACCAAAAGAGTTGCTTTGGGGAGTTCTAGATTCATGCAGGCATCTCTGATTCATACCTGCTTCCTTGAGCAGGCTTAGCTTCCTTAGGTCCCTAAACAGAAAAGACCTATTAGTGCCCAGGCTCTAGGCCACCAGCAGATGTTGTATGTTTCCAGAGCAGCTGCAACAGCCCTTTTCTTACTCTCTGGGGCCACGCTTTCTCATGGATAGAGCTTAATTTCTTGCCAGTTCAGTTATTTATTTCAATATTAAATATTGTTTCGAACACTTGTAATTGCTCTGTAATAGGGAGGTTTTTTATTATAGTTTCTTTGCCATATTACTTATACTAGAATTCAAAATAGCATTCAAAGGTAGAATAAAAACTAGTACAAGAAAAAAGAATATCATAGTCAAACAAATTGGGTGGTGAAATGGAGAAAAGAGAATGAAAAGGAAGTTGAAATATATTTATTTAACATTCATTGTGAAAAGTTAAGATAATCTGTTTTACAGATAGAATATCATATATAAAAATCATAAAGGTAAGTACTGTAAGCCATAAAAAGATGAAATGATAAACCTTTCAAAGTATTAGAAGGAAATGTAGATAAAAAGAAAATAAAGCAAACACAGATCACTAAGTAGAATGTAAAAGACAAAAGGAAATATACATGTAAGAAATTTTACACATAAAAATACAACATAGTTAGGCCAGACTGTGTACTAAAATATAAAAGGCAAAAGTAGAAATAAATGTCAGAATTAATATATGATGGAAGGATGAAAACAAACATACACTGAAGGTGAGGGTTATAGACTCTCTTATGAAAAGACTTTCAGACTGAATCACAGATAAAAATTCAACCAAATGTTAATCACAAAAGATCCTTCTAAAGAAAAGTATCTCTGAATGGATGAAAGGAAAAGGATAACTATACTGTAGCATGAAAATGAAAACACAAAATTATCTGGGGGCTATGATATCAGACAAGGTTGAATTCACAGCAAAGAAACATTAAAGAAAGCTAAGAAGGCATTGTACAATGACAAATGCTATGATTCACAGGATGGTACAATAATCATATGTAGTTATCTACTAAATAAGAAGTACAGGGATTCCTAAGGCAAAGCTTTACCATGTATCAAGATAAATGGCTATACAGAGTACACAATAATGACAAATATTAATTTGTCTTCTTCAAGTAGACAAATATAAAATATAAAAATAAAAACATTACTGAAGTAAGCGTAATTCATATATGCTAAACCACATACAGGGAATATACCTTCTTTTCAAATACATATAGAACTTTATAAAGAATGGTCATTTGTTAGGCTACAAAAATTTCAACATTTGTTTTATTTACTTTATCCACAATGAAATAAAACTAGTAATATATATATACAACAAATATATATATATGTATATATATATGTATATATATATTCTAAAAGTAAAACTTTTTTGAGACCTAAAATTTTTGTATCTATTTTAAAACACTCTCAGATGATAAAATAAACCAAATCAAAAATACTGAAAACAATTCAGATTAAAACCCATAGGACACACAAAAATTGTCATATAAGAAGGAATAAGGAGATTGGCAAGATGGCGACTGAGAGAAACAGCTCAACTCAGACCCAGTAAAACTCGAAACACAATTGTCATAAAAGCAGCTTCTTGACAGAAGAAAAAGGCAGTGAAAAATTGAACAACAAAAAACTGAACCATGGCAGAAAACCCAGAAAGCAGAACAGGGGAAGAGGAGAGGATCCTGCAAGCCCTCCAGGGATGGCGTCAGCAGCCAGTGGAGCCGTCTTAACCTGCTAGCATATGCTGAGACAAACAGCACAGCAGCATCTCTCCTATAAATCCAGCAACTAGATGTGGAGTAACCAGCTACAGACCTCTACATCCTAATCAGGCAGTATCTTCCCATATATACAACAGAGACCCAAAATCTCAGACACCTGGTTCAAATCTTCAGCAGCAGCACCTCAGCTCACCTCTCCCTCCAGAGCCAGAACAGCACTCAATTGTAAGTTATCAGCCCAGCTGCAGGAACTCCTGTGGCAAAACATAGACTTACAAAGGTTGAGACTCTGTGGCCCACCCCTGAAGTGGTTGAATAGGAGCAGAAGTGAAGGAGGAATTCAGAGCACACAGGACACAGAGACATTAGAAGGCCCTGAGAGAATGTCCTTCAATTATACTGGACACCCGCCACCTGCATAGGCAGAGAGAGAAATGCAGACACAGGGCCTGGGTCCAGCCCCAGTGACACCTGCTACCTACATAGACAGAGAGTGGCACAGAGACAGGACCTGTGGAGAGCTCAGAGACTCAAGCATACAGCGGGAGAGACACCAGCAGCACTCGGTGCATGCACTGATAGAGAAAGACATCAGACCAGGGTCATAATCACTGCAGGAAACTCAAAAGTGTGTCAGCAAACTGATGTCACCATTATAGGCCACTGAGCAAATAAGATTGCTTGGAATATGCTCAAAAACCTACTATAGTGAGTAGACATTAAACAGCTGAAAATATCCATGCAGACCCAAGAGGACTGCAGGGGCCAAGTCTGCTCTGTACTTGTATATTTGCAGGTTTTATTTTTTTTTCTCACTGTGTTTTTGTTTTGTAGTGTTTTGCTTTATATTTTTGTTTGTTTAGTTGGATGGTTGGTCATTTTGTTATTTGTTCTCTTCCCCATCCCTTTTATAAGCTCCCCCTTTCTTTTCTACCTATATTCTTCTCTTCAACACTTTTTCTCTTTGTCCTATATTAAGTCCATTTCAAATCACTACATCTAAACAGTCTACATTGACTACTAGAATCCCCCCACATATTCATTATCTCTAATCTCTACCATATATTAACTTACCACACTCAAACTCTTGTTCTACTTGATCATATCCTCTACTTTACCCTATTCTTGCACTCTTCACTGTGGCTTCTCCCCCTTCACCCAACCTTCACCATTGAAGACAACACAACTTGTCCTTGTATATACCAGCTGACACCTCTAAATCCCTACTGCTGAGACTGGTGAATAGCCAGAATGGACTGCCAGACACCAAAGAAAAACTTACTACAGCTGATAGAAGGAATAGTTCAACATCTCCTCTATCAAGGCTCAAAAACACATAGGACACAAACTGTTCTGCTCATGCCTCTGAGCCAAATCCTCATAATGGAAGTGACAGACAGGACCCCAGACCTCAACACCTGAAACCCATAATATCACCATCGCAGTGGGCAGAAGGAGCCCCAGAGTAACCACAACTCAGTATAAGATACTATTCAGAGAGAGAAAATAGAAATAAGAAACCTATAGATGGAAAGAAAGCTAGAAAAAGCAGCAAAGATATAAATTTAAGAAACTGGAAATCATGGGAAGGAAGAATAGCAGAGAAACAATGAGCTTCCACAACTCCACAATAACAGAATCCACCAACACAGAATTGCAGAGATTACCAGAAGAACAATTCAGATCTTTAATAGTAGAAGTGATACAGGATTTCTGAAAAGAATTCAGAGACAGCCTGAAAGAAATAAAGGAACAAATGAACAAAATATCTGACACCCTAAACAGGAATCAAAAAGAAGCCCTGAAGGAAATGAAGGATGTGAAAGATGCAATAATTAAAGTGAAGATATCAATACAAACTATAAACAGTATATTAGACCACATGGAAAATAGAATCTCACTCTTAGAAGATGACCACTCCAAAAATGAACACATAATATATAATTTAGAAAAAACAATTTGAAAACATGAATTAAACATTGACAAGATCTGGGCCAATTTTAAAAAAGCTAATCAAAGAATAATAGACATAGAAGAGGGGAATAGAAGTTGGAACTAAAGTGATCAACCATCTTTTCAAAGAAGTAATATCAGAAAACTTTCCAAACATAGAAAAAGTTGTCGATATACAGGTATAGGAAACATATAGAACCCCCTTTAGACAAGATCAGAGAAAAGGTTCACCATGCCACATAATAATCAAACTGAGTAACTTAGAGGCCAAAGAGAGAAACTTAAAGACAACAAAAGTAAAAGACCAAGTGACATTTAGAGGCAAACCAATTAGAATCACTCCAGACCTCCCAAACCAAGTCATGAAAGCTAGGAGGGACTGGAGCAACATATTCCAAACTCTGAAAGAAAACAACTTGCAGCCAAGACTTTCCTACCCAGCAAAACTATCTCAAAATCAACAGGGAAATAAAAAAAACCTTCCATGACAAACAGAAGTTGAAAGAATTTATGTCATATAAACCAGCACTAGAGAAAATACTCAGATTAACTACAAAGAAGAACTAACAAATAAGTGTCATGACCAGAGAAACAATAATTTCCAGGAAGCAAACAACTAAGCAAAGAAGAACAAACGCAACCTCAAACATAAGTTAAAACTCAAAATGTTAGGAATTAAAAATCATCACTCAATAATCACATTAAATGGCCTCAACTCCCCAGTAAAAAGACATAAATTGGCCAAATGGATTAAAAACCAGAATCTATCTATATGCTGCATGCACGAAACACAACTTACAAGTAAATACTCAAAAACTAAAGGTTAGAGTAAGGTAATCCATGCCAATGGAACTTGAAGACAAGCAGGAGTAGCAACTATAATATCAGACAAATTAGACTTCAAGCCTAAGATTATCAGAAGAGACAAAGCAGGTCATTTTTTACTGGTAAAAGGAACAATTCAGAAAGAGGAAATAATGATAGTCAACATTTGTGCCCCAAACATAGGAGCAGCCACTTTATATCACGAAGAACAAACTCTTCGTGATATAAAGTCACACATAGATCCCAATAAAATAATACTAGGAGACTTCAACACTCCTCTCACATCACTAGACCAATCTTCTAGACAAAAGGTCAGTAAAGATGCCTCAGACCTAAAGAACACCATAAACCAATTGGACCAATTAAACACATACAAACTATTCCACCCAACTTCCCAGTATTTGGGAAGCTGAAACAGGAGGATCGCAGATTCTGCACCCCACCCTCAGCAATTTAGCTAGACTCTTAGCCATTTAGTAAGATGCTGTTTCAAAACAAAACAAAATGGACTCTGGGTATAGCTTGGAGATAGAATGTCCCTGGGGTTGATCCCCAATATCACATGTGCAAGCGCGCGAGTGCGCGCGCGCGCGCACACACACACACACACACACACACACACACCAAATAACATATTAGCAAAAAGAACCCAATATTACTTTAAAAGAATGCATCTGACCAAGAAAGGAAATTAGGAAAAATTTTAATATATGTTTCTGTTATATAAGAAGAAAAAATATGTCATGCCCAGAAAGGGTGTAAAGCTATTTGAGTTCAAAATTCATGACTTATAAAAATCTCTTGACAAAACAATAGACAATAAATAAACTTTTTTTTTTTTTTTTGTAGTGCTGGGGATTGAACCCTTGGCCTTGTGCTTGCTGGGCAAGCACTCCACCATTGAGCTACATCCCCAACCCATAAATAGACATTTCTAGTATCTATCTGATTTATAGTAAAAAGCTTGTGCTGTGCTTAATAGTGAAACTATTCAAAATATTTTCAATAAGAGAAAGATGGCCACTATTATAATGATTACTTATCATTGTTTTACAGGTTCTAGATGTGCAATTAGGAAGGAGAAATACTTAAATGCAAGTTTTGAAGGGTCAACATAGAATTATTATTTACATATATGACTAAGTTATATACATATAAAAAAAGAGAAACCACAAAGGCCATTACAAACAATAAGCAAAATAACATCAATACAAACAAATCAATTATTTTCTTATGTATAAGTAGAAGTTATTTTAAAATATAAAGGAATAAAAGTTGCATTTGTTTTAGGACCAAAATGATAAAATGTAACAGGAATAAACTTAAGAATTTAAGTTCAAGATACATAAAAAGTACTTAAAAGAATAAAGAGGGATAAAACAAGAATTATGCAAATAGAATGACATACTATATTATTGGCTAATTTTTTTTTTTCAGTACTGGGGATAGAACCCAGGAACATTCTACCTTTGAACTATACACCCGGCCCTACTTTTTTATTCTTTATTTTGAAACAGGGTCTCATTAAGTTGTGGAGGGCCTCATTAAGTAGCTGAGGCTGGTCACGAACCCTAATCCTCCAGTCTCAGCCTCTCGAGTACTGGAATTACAAGCATGTGACACCACACCCAGCTCAATATTCAATATTTTAAAATAGAAAATCTCCTTGTATTAATCTATACATTAATATCATCCCAAGGACATTAATGCACAAGTAAGTTTTAGACTGGATGACAATTTAGAAATGGATCATTTCTGAGGTTAAATTAGTTCCACAAAGTATTAAAATATAATGCTACATAGCTGGGCATGGCAGACCATACCTCTAATCCTAGTATTTGGGAGGCTGAGATAGGACTGAAGGTTGGAGGTCAGTCAGCCTCAGCAACTTAGTGAGATCCTATTTCAAAATGAAAAGGGCTGGGGAGTGCAGCTCAGCGATAGAATGGCCTTGGGTTCAGTCCCCAGTACCAAAAAAAAAAAAAAAAAAAAAAAAAAAAAAAAAAAAAAAAAAAAAAAAAAAAAAGCACACACACACATGTATATACTTAAATTATAATTTATAAATTAAAACCAATTGTCAGTGGTACATAAAAAACAAAGCATAATAGAACAAATGAAGATATGAGATGTATACAAAATCCTCATGATAATGTGGCTTATAAAAGAAGCACTTCAAATCACACCAAAAAGAAAGGGTGGGGGGAGGACTTATACAATAGGTAGTGAGGAATAATTGCCTAACCTTCTTGAAAAATAATAAAGCAATTCGTACCCCAGTTTTTATACCAAGATGAAATCCAATGGGATCATAAATTTAAACATTATAAAAAGAAACTCTACAAGTTTCTCTAAAAGAAATTATGTGAGAATTTTAATGTTAACCTTGGAATGAGATAAGCCTTTCTAAACATGTCACAAAACTTGGAAGCCATATAAGGTGATGTGTCACGCACACACACAAAGCTGATGTCTCTACATAAAAATTAAACATCTTCTGTGGAATAGAATATTGTAACTAAAATCAGTGACAAACTGCAAAGAATATTTATAACACACTCTATACAATAAAGGAAACTCTTCCTTAATATATTAGGAATTCTTAGTAGTCAATCAAAAAATATTTAAAAACTAGTAGGGAAATGAAGAAGAGGACAGGAGCAGGCAGTTTATAGAAAAGTAAGTTCAACTTTTCATGAATTCAAGTTGAATGAAATGACATTTTCGACTTCTTTGATCATTAAAGAAATGTTCATTAAAATAGCAATAATATAGCCAGGGCATGGTGGTATATGCCTGTAATTCCCATACGTGGAAGGCTGAGAGAGTAGAATCTCAGGTTAAAGGCCAGTCTCAGCAACTTAGTGAGACCCTCAACAACTAGGAAAGACCCTGTTTCAAAATAAAATGAAATAAGGCTGGAGGTATAGCTCAGAGGTAGAATGCTCCTAGGTTCAATCTCCAGCACCACACACAGAGAAAACTAATAATGTATCATTTAAACTTATACACTGAGATACACTAAAATATGTTTGCATGTATGATTGTACCTGCCTACTTGCTCTGGGGTAAACCATCTCAAGATACTAATGGTAGTCTCTCCTCGATGGAGAGCAACCAGGGAACAAGAGTGAAATGAACTTTTTTTTTTAACTGTGTACTAATTTGTATATTTAAGCTTTTTAAACTGTGTGCATATCACTTTTATAAAGTAAATAATTTAAAAACATAAATTGAAGCCAGAAAAATTAAGCAGATTAGATAATGTCACATAGTTAATAAACAACTGATGTTTCATTCAAGCCTGGGACTCTGATTTGGTTGAAATTATATATATATGTATATAATTGACATTAATTTGCATTGATTATTTCTAAATTTTTATCAAAAAATCTAACATGACAATGATGCCTGTGTATATGAACTATCACTTGAGGAAGATTTATGAAAATACTTGCTATAAATAGTTTTTGTTTGGTGTAAAAATATACATCAAAATTTAAAGTAAAGTAGTGAGATTACCACTGATTTTTCTTCTCCCCTTGCTTATTATATTTTCCAATTACTCTATTGGTACTTTTCTTTGTTGTTGTTGTTGTTTTACTAACAGAGATACCAAGCAACCTGCAAAACCTTCAATTTAATAAGCATGTCTAATATATCTAGAGGTTTTTTAAGCCTTGTTTTTAAAACCATTTAAAGCCTTTGTTCATTGATAAAATTAGCAATGTGTATAGTGTGTACAGTAATTATTCAAGTATTATATTGTAAAACCTAGATTGCAAGTTAAAACATATCTTGGTATTCTACTTGGCTACAGTAAACTAAGGGAATTCAGAAATTTATCTCTGGAACATTGTAGAACATCTTTGTAGGAACTGAACCAGGAGAATTTTTTTCTTTGCTTTCTTTCTTCTTCTTCTTCTTCTTTTTTTAATCACAGAATCCACTTACTAAAATTGTGCCTCATGGAGTCCTGACCTTTAGACTGTAATGGTGTCCTCAAAGCCATTACAACTTACAGGGCAGACACCTTCCAATCTTTCAACTTGCTAGTAAAGGTTACAAAGTTTTAGAGCACGAAGTACCTAACTCTCTACTTGTAAATTCACTTTTTCTGCCCAAGTCAAAACCATTAGCCTATTGTGGGACTGTTAACGTATGTAATAATTCTTTTATTTATTTTATTTATTTTTATTGTGATAATTCGTGCTTTGTATTTATACATTTTTGTTAGGTACAAATTGATAAAGACAAATGTGCACACATTTCTCATCTGACCCTATCCCCAATTCCCGCCCCGCTCCCTCGCCCTCCCTCCCTCTCAAGTTCAGTTCAGTGAGTGATCTTGATATAATTGTGTAAGTACATCATGTGCCTTAGTATGCTCTCCCCCCACCCACCCACCGTCCATTCCCTTCGGTTAAGTCTACTTCTTTGTTTATCGAGGGTCTCTACTTTTTCATCTGGGGACTCTCTTATGTCCCATCTACTCCCTAACATCCGCATATTAGGGAGAACATGTTTCTTTACTCTTTGTGACTGGCTAATCTCACTTACCATAATGTTTTCCAGTTGCATCCATTTCCCTGCAAAGAACATGATTTTGTTCTTCTTCATGGCTGAGTAAAATTCCATTGTGTACATATCCCATAGTTTTGTAATCCATTCATCTGCGGATGGACATCTTGGCTGCTTCCATAGTTTAGCTATTGTGAATTGAGCCGCTATAAACATAGATACACATGCATCGGTCTGATAGTTTGGTTTCCATTCTTTTGGGTATATACCCAGTAGTGGAATTGCTGAACCCAGGGTCATTCTACATCTGATTTACACCCGCAGCCTATTTTATGTGTTATTTTGAAATAGTGTCTTTCTAAATTGCCATACACTGGCCTCCAATCTGGTGGTTCTTGAAAATGTATACTGTCCTAGAATAATAGGTTTGAATAAAACCTTAAAGGCCACCAAGTATAGACTCCTGCTCTCATCAGGATTCGTAGATAGTTTCCTGTGGGTTAGTTTTTGTTTGGTGTATTTTTCTTCTCCTTTTGCTTATGTTTTCCAATGCTCAGATTAATAAACATAGATTAACTATGCTTAAAATTTAAATGTAACATTCTATAATTAGGAAAATATAATAAAGATAAAAATAAAATCTCTATAAAAATAAAATGTAGGTGTTTGTCTTAATGTATTTAATGCATAGCATTCATATACATATATCAATGTATATATAAATATATGCATATACATACATACATACATCTATGCTATGATTAGGTTAATCAGCAAGTACTTTAAAAACCTCCACATAAGTTGGACATGGTGGTGCACATTTGTAATCCACATTTGGGAGGCTGAAATAGGAGAATCACAGGATCAATGACAGCCTCATCAGGTAGTGAGACTTTCATAAACCTAGTGAGACCTTGTTACAAAATAAGAAATAAAATTGGGCCGAGGATGTAGCTGGAAGGTAGAATGCCTCTGAGTTTAATCCCCAGAGTCTCCTCCCACACAAAAACAAACAAACAAACAAAAAACCTCCAAACTTCCAAATAGTAGTGACATTAAAAGGTTATAAGATTTCTGTCCCTCCTGTTAAAATCCAGACAGAGGGAGCCCAGGTCTTGATAACAGCTGTGTTCCACCTTGTAGCTCCTCTGTCTCAGCCTCACAAGTATGAAATAATACTCTTAAAAATAAAATTTATCTTTCAGTAGAAATGATGGCTAAAGATCTGAGGTAGAATCTCCAGACATGACATTTATATTCTAGCCAGCAGCATCAAAGAAGGGAAAAGAACAAAAACATGGCTTTTTATTTTAACATAAAGTTAAACATGTCATTTCTCATGACTACATCCTTTTGCAAAGAGGTCTGGAAAATTTTTAAAAAAATTATGGATGATATGTCCCTCCCAAAATTCATGTTTTTTGCTTGCTAAATTCCACTGTTTCTTACAATGGTGCATATTCTCACATCACTAACATGAGAGGTAAATTCTTAAACTTTATCTTTGCTCTATCCTAATTTTCAAAATCATGAGATAAAAAATAAACTTTGAAACAGAAACTTAGATATAATGGGAAAATTTTTAGAATAACATATAAATCATTAAATTGACCCAAAATGAAATAGAAGATAACTTCCCAAAACTTTAATTTATCACTGCCTATTGATCACCAATTTTCCTATATCCAAGAAAAGGCATCAGCCCAAATGCAATTTTATTAAATTCTCAGATTTTAGTTAATCTCTATACTATACAAATTGTCTCAGAGGTTAGAAAAAGAGGAAAGTTATTTCACTCATTTTATGAGTCTAATAAAATCTCCATAGCAGATCTTCTTTAGGAGACCATAAAATGAAATTGGAGTGGAAAGACACTTATAAATTGAGCTAAAGTGTGAGATCTTTCTGTATTTATATTGAATTTATAGGTTAATATGGGTGGATTTCTGTTTATAAAGAGATGGACATTGATGGTTTAGAATTTAGTTTGAAGTCTCTTCTTGTTTCATTTTTTCATCTCCAAAATTTTAGAAATTAACCATTTTGTTTCTATTTATTTAGTGATCAAATTTACTGTTTTAACATAAGCACTTAACAACTAATGTTAATGAGTATATCCATCCTCTTTCTTTCCTAGTAGTATAAAAACCTTCAACTGTTTCATCTGTCATCACCTTCTCTACTATTACAAATGATAGAATGGAAGTGGCTGCACCTATGTTTGGGGCATAGATATTGATAATTGTTATTTCCTTTTGCTGGTTTGTTCCTCTTACTAGTAAAAAATGACCTGCTTTGTCTCTTCAGATAAGCTTAGGCTTGAAGTCTAATTTATCTAATATCATGGTTGCTACTCCTGCTTGTCTTTGAGTTCCATTGGCATGGATTAGCTTACTCTAGTCCTTCACCTTTAGTTTGTGGGAATTTTTACTTGGAAGGTGTGTTTCTTGCAGGCAGCAAATAGATGGATTCTGGGTTTTAATCCATTTTGCCATCTCGTGCCTTTCTATTGGGGAGTTGAGACCATTTATATTCAGTGTGATTATTGAGAGATGATTTTTAATTCCTAACATTTTGAGTTTTGACTTCTGTTTTCAGTGGTGTTTATTCTTCTTTGATTAGTTGTCTGCTTCCTGGAAATTATTGTTTCTCTGGTTCTGGCGTTTACTTGTTAGTTCTTCTTTGTAGTTAATCTCTTTGAGTATTTTCTCTAGTGCTGGTTTGGAAGACATAAATTATTTCAGTTTCTGTTTGTCATGGAAGATTTTTATTTCCCTGTCAATTTTGAGAGAGAGTTTTGCTGGGTAGGAGAATCTTGGCTGCAAGTTATTTTCTTTCAGAGTTTGTAATATGTTACTCCAGCTTCTCCTGGCTTTCATGACTTGATTTGGGAAGTCTGGAGTGATTCTAATTGGTTTGCCTCAAATGTCACTTGGCCTTTTACTTTTGTTGCCTTTAAAATTCTCTCCTTTAGCCGGGCGTGGTGGCGCACGCTTGTAATCCCAGCATTCGGGAGGCTGAGACCGGAGGATCGGGTTCATGGCCAGCCTCAGCTACCTAGTGAGGCACTCCACAACTTAGTGAGACTCGGTTTCAAAATAAAGAATAAAAAATAGGGCTGGGGGTGTAGCTCGGAGGTAGAATGCCCCTGAGTTCAATCCCCAGTACCGCAAAAAAAAAAAAAAAAAAAAAAAAAAATTCTCTCCTTTGCCTCTACATTAGTCAACTTGATTATTATGTGGCGTGGTGAGCCTCTTCTTTGGTCTTGTCTCGAGGGAGTTCTATATATTTCCTGTACCTGTGTGTCAACTCCTCTTTCTATGTTTGGAAAATTCTCTGATATTATTCTTTGAAAAGATTGTTTATTCCATTAGTTTCAACTTCTAATCCCTCTTCTATGCCTATTATTCTTAGATTAGCTCTTTTAAAATTGGCCCAGATCTCTTCGATGTCGGATTCATACTGTCGAATTTTTTTTTTTCTAAATTATGTACTATTGATTCATTTTTGGAATGGTTTTCTAAGAGTGATATTCTATTTTCCATGTGGTCTAATCTACTGTTTATAGTTTGTATTGATGCCTTCACTTCAGTTATTTCATCTTTCACTTCTTCAATGCTTCTCTTTGGTTCCTATTCAGGGTGTCAGATTCTTTGTTTAATTGTTCCTTTATTTCGTTCCAACTCTCCCTACATTCTTTCCAAAAATCTTGTATTGATTCTAGTATTAAAGATCTGAATTGTTCTTCTGGTAATCTCTGCCATTCTGGGTTGGTGAGATCTGTTATTGAGGGGTTGTGGTGGCTCAATGTTTCTTTGCTATTTTCCTTCCCATGGTTCCCCTGTTCTTAAATTTATATCTTTGCTGCTCTTGCAAGCTTTCTCATCCAAATCTCTGCAGTGGGGGTTTAGAAGTGTCTGCTGGTATACACAGGGACAGGTTGTGTTCAGTGGTAAAGGTTGGGTGAGAAGTCACAGTGATGAATGCAAGAATAGGGTAAAGTAGAGGGTATGGTCCAGTGGAATAAGAGGTTGAGTGTGTTGAGGTGATATATTGTAAAGATTAGAGATAATAGATATGTCAGGGGATTCTGGTAGTCAATGTAGAGTTTTAGGTGTGATAGTATGAGATCGTCTTGATATGAGACAGGGAAAAAAGGAAAAATAAAAGAGAAAAAGTGTTGAGGAGAAGAATATAAATGGAAGAGAGGGAGGGAAGCTTGGAAAAGGGAGAAGGAGGAGAATCAACAAACTAACCAAAAAATAAAAAAGCAACCAATCATCCAAACAAGAATAAATATAAAGATACACATAGTTCCCAATACACTAATACTGGGAGACTTCGATACTCCTCTCACATCACTAGACCGATCTTCTAAGCAAAAGGTCAATAGAGATGCCTCAGACCTAAAGAATACCATAAACCAAATAGACCTATTAGACACATATAGACTTTTTACCCAACTATAGCTGAATTCACATTTTTCTCAGCTGCACATGGAACCTTCTCCAAAATAAACCACATTCTGGGCCACAACGCGAGCACCGGCAAATTAAAAAAATGTATCATAATTCCCTGCATTTTTTTAGACCAAAATGGAGCGAAACTTTAAATCAACTCTAAGAAGCCCCAGAGTAGCCATGTAAACACATGGAGACTGAACACCACACTGCTGAACAAGGAATGGGTCATAAAAGAAGTAAGGGAAGAAATTTAAAAATTCCTAGAAACCGATGAAAACAGAGACACAACATATCAAAACCTCTGGGACACTTTGGAGGCAGTACTAAGAGGAAAATTTATAGCACTGAGTGCCCACATAAGAAGAACGGAAACTCACCAAATAAATAACCTAATGACACAGCTCAAAGCACACAAAAAACAAGAACAGTCTAATCCCAAAGCTAGTAGAAGACAGGAAATTATGAAAATCAGAGCAGAAATTAATTAAGTAGAGAATAAAAAAAAACATATAGAAAATCAACAAAACCAAAAGCAGGTTTCTTGAAAAAATAAACAAGATAGATAAACCATTGGCCAACCTAACCAAAAGAAAGAGAGAAAAAAACCTAAATTACAAAAATAAGAGATGAAAAAGTGGATATTACACTGACAGTATGGAAATACAGAGGATCATCAGAAACTATTTTGAAAATCTATACTCCAAAAAAATGGAAAATCTAGAAGAAATTGACAAATTTCTAGAGACATATAACCTTCTTAAATTGAGTCAAGAAGGTATAGAAAACTTAAACTGACCAATACCAATCAAAGAGATAGAAACAGCAATAAAGAGTTTACCATCAAACAAAAGCCCAGGGCCAGATGGTTTTCCAAGTGAATTTTATAAAACATTTATAGAAGAGCTAATCCCAATACTTCTCAAAATATTCCGTGAAATAGAAAGAAACAGGACCCTCCCAAACACATTCTATGAAACCAACATCACATTAATAACAAAGCCAAATAAAGATAGCTCAAGAAAAGAAAACTATAGGCCTACATCATTAATGAACTTAGATGCAAAACTGCTAAACAAAATACTAGCAATGCACATTTAAAACCACATCAAGAAAATTATACACCATGACCAAATCAGGTTCATCCCAGGGATGCAAGGCTGGTTCAACATACAAAAAACAATCTATGTAATTCACCACATAAACAGAATCAAAGACAAAAATCACATGATCATCTCAATTGATGCTGAAAAAGCATTTGACAGGATCCAACACCCATTCATGCTAAAAGCACTGCAGAGAATTGGAATAGAAGAAACATACCTCAACATCATAAAGGCAATACAATAGGCCCATAGTCAACATCATATTAAATGGAGAAAAACTGCAAGAGTTCCCACTGAAAAGAGGAACAAGACAAGGATGTTCATTATCACCTCTTCTGTTCAATATAGTACTTAAGACTCTAGCCAGGGCAATAAGGCAAGAGAAGGAAATCAAAGGGGTAAAAATAGGGAAAGAAGAACTAAAACTATCCCTTTTTACAGATGACATGATACTATACTTAGAGGACTCAACAAACTCAACCAAAAAACTACTTATAGAACTGATCAACAAATTCAGTAAAGTGTCTGGATACAAAATCAATCTTAAATAATCAGAAGCTTTCCTGTATGCCAACCATAAATCCACTGAAAAAGAAATCCAGAAACAATTCCACTCACAATAGCACCCCGAAAAATAAAATACTTAGGGATAAACTTAACCAAGGAGATTAAAGACCTCTATAAGGAAAATTATTCAAAGTTGAAGAAGGAAATTGATGAAGTCCTTAGGAGATGGAAGGACCTCCCATGCTCTTGGATAGGCAGAATAAATATCATCAAAATGGCCATCCTCCCAAAAGTGATCTACAGATTCAATGCAATACCCATGAAATTATCAAGGTCACTCCTCATAGACATAGAAAAATCAGTCCCTAAATTCATTTAGAAGGGCAAAAAGCCCAGGATAGCCAAAGTAGTTCTTAGCAACAAGAACCATGCAGGAGGTATCACAATACTTGACTTCAAACTTTACTACAAAGTCACAGTAATAAAAACAGCATGGTATTGGCACAAAAACAGACACATAGACCAATGGAGCAGAATAGAAGACTCAGAAACAGACCCACGTGCTTATAGTCAATTGATTTTTTACAAAGGAGCCAAAAATATACACTGGAAAAAAGATAGCCTCTTTAACAGATGGTGTTGGCAAAACTGGTTAACCATATGCAGGAAAATGGAAATAAACCCCACTTTCTCACCCTGCACAAGAGTCAACTCAAGGTGGATCAAAGACCTGGAAGCCAGGCCAGAGACCTTGCAGCTCCTTGAAGAGGGCATAGGACCAATACTTCAACACATAGGCACAGGTAAAAACTTTCTCAACAAGACCCCCAAAGCACAAGCAACTCAAAGGAAGATCAATACATGGGATTGCATTAAACTGAAGAGCTTCTGTGCAGCAAAGGAAACTATCAAGAACCTCAAAAGAGAGCCCACAGAGTGGGAGAAAATTTTTGCCAGCTACTCTTCTGATAGAGGTCTAGTATCTAGGATATACAGAGAACTCAAGAAAATAACAGCTAAGAAAAAATAATCCAATCAAAAATGGGCAAAGGATCTAAATAGACACTTCACAAAAGAAGAAATACAAATGGCCAATAAATGTATGAGGAAATGTTCAACATCATTAGCAATCAGAGAGATGCAAATCAAAACAACCTTGAGATTTCACCTAACTCCAATCAGAATGGCAATCATAAAAATCCCAAACAACAACAAATGCTGGCCAAGGTGTGGAGAAGTGGGAACCCTAATACACTGTTGGTGGGATTGCAGACTAGTGCAACCACGTTGGAAAACAGTATGGAGGATCCTCAAAGGAATAGGAATGAACCTACCATAGGATCCAGCAATACCACTTCTGGTTATCTACCCAAAAGAATGGAAACCAAACTATCAGACCAATGCATGTGTATGTATGTTTATAGTTGCACAATTCACAATTGCCAAACTATGGAACCAGCCAAGATGTCCATCGACAGATGAATGGATTACAAAACTATGGGATATGTATACAATGGAATTTCACTCAGCCATAAAGAAAAACAAAATCATGTTATTTGCAGGAAAATGGATGGAACTGGAAAATATTATGTTAAGTGAGATTAGTCAGTCACAAAGAGTAAAAAAGCATATGTTCTCCCTAATAGGCAGATGCTAGTGAGAAGATGAGGCATAAGAGTGACTCCAGATGAAAAAGGAGAAACCCTAGATAAGCAAAGTTGACTTAACTGAAGGGAATGGTCAGGGGTGGGGGGAACACCCTAATGTACATGATGTACTTTCACAAATATATCAAAGTTAATCACTAAACTTAACTTGAGACAGAAGGAGTGCGAGGGAGTGGGGTGGGAATTGGGGAAGGTGTTAAATGAGAAATATGTGCATATATGCCTTTATCAGCTTGTACCTAACAAAGATATATGATTACAGTGCACCAATTAATATAAAAAAAGATAGAATGGCAATAATTTTAGTTTTTCTTCCACAAATTAGATATAATTATTTGTAGTGTTCATTGTTTGATTAATGTTGCAAGCATATATAAGAATATATTTCTTATATTTGCCCCACAGGCTTTTCATGTGAGATTTGTTTTTTTGTCTACTTGAAGTATGTTCTTTAGGGTTGTCATTATTATAATAATAATTATTTTTCATTACTGCGGATTGAACCCAGGAGTGCTCTATTACTGAGCTATAGCCCAGTCATTTTTATTTTGAGATAAGGTCTCTCTGAATTGCTAAGGCTGCCTCAAACTCGCGATTCTGCTGCCTCAACCTTCAGAGTAGCTGCGATTAAAAGCATGCCATCACATCTGGTTTATTCTTTAGATTTTCCTTCAATTGCAGTCTATTAGTGCTGTATTTTCTTAGAGAATGGGCAATATTTTCTTAATCCCATTGAAAAACAGTTTTGGTGTGTATAGTTGTTTAGGTTCTTTCAACACAGGTACTACTATTCTATGTTTTGTTACTATTGTTGGGGTCTTAGCTGGGCCTGACTAGACCTCGCCTCTAGATGGCGCCTGGCAGAGTGCCAGGAGCGGCTGCAGGTGGTAACATCCTAGGGCTGCCCCACGCTAGAGTGCATGCACCAGCACGCCCAGCCCATGGCCTGCCCAGGTAAGAGCTGCATGCAGGCACCTCGTGACTCAGGCCCTGCCCGGCTTTAAGAGTCTCCGCCTCTCGCCAGCAAGAGAGAGAAGAGGGCGTGGCGGACAGTTGCTGTTGTTGTTGTTGCTGGAGGCATAGGTTGTTGGGGGTCTGTTGGAGAGGTACTATTGCGAGGAATGTTTACGGAGAACGAGAGTGGGGTGAGAGAAGCAGGGTTAAGAGAACGGTTACTATTACTGCTTGGGTAGTGTCCTCGATCCCAGAGAGAGAGGTATAATAAAGAGACGTTTGAACCAGCAACGTTCAGTCATCATCTTTATTGGGGCCTCACGGTTGAGGGTTCAGCCTGGGGTACCAATAACTATAATTGATTTTGAGAAATCAGTTCTCAGTTTGAGTGCTGTTTTTGTATGTGGTCTATTTCCAAGATTGTTTCCATATTTTATGTGTCTCTTTTATTTATTTTTTGCTATTGTTTGTATTTTGAAGGTTATCTATGGTATGGTGAGCATGGGTAAAATTTTATTTTTCATGTGTTGGATTTATTGGACTTCTTGGATCAAAGAAATAGTGTATTTTCATAGTATAATCAGTCCTTTGTATCTTCGGGTTTAACTACTTTTTTTTTTTTTTTTTTGCGGTACTGGCGATTGAACTCGGGGGCATTCTACCTCCAAGCTATACCCCCAGCCCTATTTTTTATTCTTTATTTTGAAACCGAGTCTCACTAAGTTGCGGAGTGCCTCACTAGGTAGCTGAGGCTGGCCGCGAACCCGGATCCTCTGGTCTCCGGGTTTAACTACTTTGAATGGAAAATACTCGAAAAATTCCATCTGTGTGGAATGTGTGTAGGCTTTTTCTTGTTGTTATTCCCTAAACAATACAGTGCAACAACTATTTGCATAGCATTTACATTTTATTAGGTGCAGGATGAGTATCCTATCTAATATAAAAATTTTAAATCTGAAATGTTCCAAAATCCAAAGCTTCTTAGTGCTGACACTAAAACAGTTTGGGATTGTGAAATGTTTCAGATTTTGGATTTTTGGTTGGGCACAGTAGCAGATGCCTATAATCAGTCCTGAGAGACTGAGACAGGAGACTCACAAGTTCAAAGCCAGCCCTTGGTAGCTTAGTGAGACCTTGTTTCAAAGTAAAAAATAATTTAAAAATAGGAGTGGAGGTATATCTCAGAGGTAAAACATCCCTGAGTCTAATCCCCAATAATACACACACACACACACACACACACACACACACACACACACACACACAAATTTTGGATTTTTGTATTGGTGATATTCAACTGTAAAGTCTATACAAATATCTGAAAAATTCAAAAATCTGAAAAATTTCTGAAACCTAAAGCACTTCAAAGTCCTATGCATTTTGGATAAGGGATACTCAACTTCTAAGTAATCTAGAGATGATTTATAGTATTTGGGAATTGTGCATAAATTACATGCAAATTACTATACAATTACTATATAATTTTATATAAGGGAATTGAGCATCCTCAGATTTTAGTATCTGTGGCCTATCTTGGACCCAATGCCCTATGGATACAAAGGTATAACTATACTTATAAAATTTCACTTTGAAAATATTAAACATTTTGTATTCTGTATCTGATAATATTAAAATCTGATATCTTTCTACATCAGTCCTTCTGTAAGCTAAATTTATCTCAGGGCATCAATTTCTTGGATTTTTTTTTCTTGCATAGTAATTTTTACCATGAATAACTTTTTCTTTTGAACTTTAAGTAGTAATTCTTTGAGTTGGAAATTGAAATTAATTTCCTCCACAGAAATTTTGCATCTGTTCCTGACATAACCACCTTAACTTTAACTTCTTAGTTTTGGTTGTTTTTCTCTATGGATTCAACTACAGTTTGGTTATTATTGTTGTTCATGGTTGTGGTTTTGCTTTATTTATTTATGTGTTTCATTTGGATCTTATACCTTCTTATAACATGGATTCATAATAAATATAAAAGTAAAGATAATGTATGGCTAGGAATTCTCAAGAGAGATTTTTTCCCTCTCCATACAATGCTAGATTTAAGACCAGTGTGTTTTCTTGCCCATTGCATGTGTTGGGATTTTATCATACCATACCCCGGTATGGAAAGAGCATCTTTTGTGAAGATCTCCTATTGGATTCCCACTTAGGACTGGCCTCAGGTTTTGGCTCTAGAGTCCTATATTCCTTGTACCCATGAACATGGAGACTCAAGATATCCAGGGTATATCAGAGAAGAGGCAGCTGTGAAATTCACTCACTCTTGAGGGCTTGTGCTTTTACTTGCTTTGGGCACATACATTCCTTGCTGTCGTGTTAGCTCAATGAGTCATTTGGAAATATTTCTAAGAAAATTTCTCAATCTGTTATCTGCTCCTCTTGAATTCTAATTTCCCATATTTCTGGAAATGGAAGTTATTTTCTCATGTCTTAATGCTTTTGCTTTAATTATGCTTGTTCTTTAACAAGCATATAAAATTATATGTATCCTCAATATCCATTCTCTGCCTCATTATCAATAATTTTTAAATTTTTATTGTTTTCTGGTCCCCTCTGTTTTATTAGATAAATTTATGCTGTCCTATTACTTTCATCATAATTCTTGGCAATTTTAATATTCAAATAGAAGAACTGGTTAGTACCTTTCACTCTTCATTTTTTACTGTCCTCTCTTCTTTTCCTCTGCTGCCAGCTATTTACTCCCATGGTTGTATCTTAGGAATTGTCATTACTAATAACTAAAATCACTCCATAATCCCAATTTTGACATTATATTCTGCAATAACCTTCCATTTTTCTAGCTCCTTCCTTTGAAGAATTCTAATCCTTGTTCCATTACTCTGTGGTCTACACAGCATTGATCACGTTTCTGTCTCTCATGCCCAACCTCCCACTACAGTATCCTTCCTCCAGTCTTTGTCCAGCTTATATTCTTTGATCATCATTAAAATAATTGTTTTGCATAAAGTCTCAACCCTCATCTCCCTCTCTGGCTTTGACAAATGTTAAAGCTGGTAAATTCTATTTTTTTCTGTATTCTTCATATATCTCTGAGTCTTGGCCCATTTTATGTTGCCATGAAAAAAATCCCAAAGACTGGATAATTAATAAAATAACAAAGTTTATTTTGGTTTATTGCTCTGGGGGTTGGGAAGTCCAAAGCATGGTGAGTGCCAGGTGAGGGTTTTTGCACTTTGCTATCTCATGGCGTAAAAGTGGAAGGGTAAGAAAACACGTGTGCACTGAGTGCTGTGTGCAGGGATGTCCCTATCATTCTGAGCTTCATTATGCTGTGTGATTACAATGCACTAATCAAAGTATATTTAAAAAAAAAAAAACGGGCCGGGCATGGTGACGCATGCTTGTAATCCCAGCATTTGGGAGGCTGAGACCGGAGGATACAGGTTCTCGGCCAGCCTTAGCTACCTAGTGAGGCACTCCGCAACTTAGTGAGACCCTGTTTCAAAATAAAGAATAAAAAATAGAGCCGGGCGTGGTGGCGCACGCTTGTAATCCCAGCATTCGGGAGGCTGAGACCGGAGGATCCGGGTTCGCGGCCAGCCTCAGCTACCTAGTGAGGCACTCCGCAACTTAGTGAGACTCGGTTTCAAAATAAAGAATAAAAAATAGGGCTGGGG
>PVLC010009826.1:0-52567 GCA_004027655.1 Graphiurus murinus
TTATAAAGTTAAATATGCACTTACCATACAATGCTAAAACACTCCTATATATTAACTCAAGTGAAATAAAAACATATGTCTTTTTTCCATCATATGAAAAAAACTGGAACCATCCCAAATGGACATCAACAGCTGAATGGATGCACAGATTGTGGTTTGTACACACAAAGGAATTGTACTAAAAATATTGTGGATGATTCTTAAAAATATTATGCATACCCAAACATTATAGACACAAAACACAAAAAAATTACTGTATGATTTCATTAATTAAGAATTCTAGAAAAGACAAATTAAGTCTATAATTATACAAAGCATAAATTTAGGTAGCATAAACTATTTATTTTGAAATAGTATAAGGAAAAAGTTGGAGGAAAGGCAAATGAACTATTTCTTGTGTATATTTTCAGATAAAAAAAGCTACATACATTTGTCACTCATTTTTACATACGTGTAATTACTATATTTTATTCATGTACCTACGATCTCTATAATGTTAATATAAATGAAAAGTAATATAGTTAAAATACACGAATATATATAATTAAATATAATTAAAAGTTGTTCTCATTGGTGTGTGTGTGTGTGTGTGTGTGTGTGTGTGTGTGTGTGTTAGTTACTGGGGATGGAATCCAGAGGCATTCTACCTCTGAGCTATGCCACCAGCCCTATTTTATTTTTTTATTTTGAAACAGGGTCTCACTAAGTTATCACACACTGGTCCTGAACCTGTGATACTCCTGTCTCAGCCTTCCAAGTACTGAGATTACAGGTGTGCACTTCCAGCTTCAGTGTTGTTTTTGATAAAGACATGATAAGTATTGTAGCTTTCTCTTCTTGAAAACAAGCAAATGTAATCCATAAATACTATTAAAAACCTTGAATTTTTTTTTTTTTTTGTGGTACTGGGGATTGAACTCAGGGGCATTCTACCTTCGAGCTATACCCCCAGCCCTGCTTTTTATTCTTTATTTTGAAACAGGGTCTCACTAAGTTGCGGAGTGCCTCACTAGGTAGCTGAGGCTGGCTGCGAACCAGGATCCTCTGGTCTCAACCTCCCGAATGCTGGGATTACAAGCGTGTGCCACCAGCCCAGCTGTTTCTTTTATCATTTCATGTCCTAGATGGAGTGCAAGAGAACCATCAAAAAACATTGCTGAGAGACAAGTGAAGGAAAACTGATAAAACCTTTTCCATTTCTTTACTGTGTGGAGAACTTATTTTGGCCATTCTTTTAGGGTAGTTTGCAGGGGATAATATTCAGGCCTAGATGACTCTACTGGAGAATTTTAACAGATACTTAATGATGAATTAACAATTCCACATAATATCTTCTAAAGAAGGGATGCAGGAAGACTAACTCCCAATTCAATTATTTGAATTAAACTTGTTTATTTTAAGATGTTTGTAAATTAAAAATGCAGTTGTAAGAAATAGCACAGAGGTCTATCTCAGTGTGCTCTCTACTCAGTTTCACTAATGGTGGCATCTTACAAAACAATAATAAAGTATCACAACTAGGATAATCACACTAACTCAAAAATATACAGTTTTGTGGCCACAGAGATTCTTCATACTGACATATATAGATACGCCTACCTCCCGGTCTCAGCCTCTTTCTAACTCCTGGAAATCACTAAATTCTTCTCCATTTCCACATATTTTTCATTTTGTGAATTTCATATATATTGCACCATTTAGTATTTAGCCTTTTGATAGTGGCCAGAACACCCTCTGAACAATTCAAACTATTATCAATAGCATACTCATTTTCATTTGTAAATAGTAATCCCTGGTATGATATATCATAGTTTGTTTAATTATCAACCTTTTGTAGGCTACTATAGTTGTTTCCAGTTTGGGGGTTCTTATGAATAAAGTTGTTATGATCTTCAGGTACAGATTTTTGCATTGAAATAAGTTTTTATTTTTAGAGAATAAATTCAGCAAAGTGATTGTAAATAGTATGAATTTCAGCCATGCTTATTTTCTACTATGCTATAGCTTTTTGACTATTATATTTAGACTACACATTTAAGATAACCATTGACATCTTAGAATATTTTATTATTTGTTTTCTGATTTTTTCTAATATTTTCACTCTATGTTTAAATTTTCTTGCCTGCCTGTGAGTTACTTCAGCATTTTCTAAGATCCATCTTGATTTATTTATAGTATATTTTAGTGTAATCACTTTGTGTGGTTTCCTCAGTGATTGCTCAGAGTATTACCATATGCATATATGATTTATGACATTCTGCTGGTATAATAATCAGGATTCTCTAAAGAAACAGAACCAAGTTGAATGTGGGGGTGCATGCCTGTAATATTAGTATTTGGGAGGCTGAGAAATGAGAATTGCAGGTTAGAGGCCAGTCTCAGCAATCTAACAAGGCCCAAAGCAATTTAGCAATAGGTAGTTTCCAAATTAAACAAACAAACAAACAAAAAAATAAAAATATAAAGAGCTGGTGGTGTGGTTAGGACATAGTATGCCTCTAGGTTCAATTCCCAGTACAAAAACAAAACAAAACAAAAACAAAAACAAACAAAAAAACACAAAAAATGAAAAATGAAGCAGAACCAGTAGAATACACATACACACACAAATATATGTAAATATATACATACATATATGTGTATAGATTGAGAATGAGAATTTTTTTTTGGTGGTACTTGGTATTATATATAACTTGTTGTTGTATTATTATCATTTATTCTAGTGGTGTTGGAGACACTGAGCCTCATTTAAATCTTCCAGTTTAGCAGGTAGTTATTTATTTAGATAATGATGAACGACAGAATTTTTTCTTCTTTAGGTTATAAATATGTCTGTGATGTATACTCTCGTGACTACTATTTAACAAGTATTGAAAAATTATAGTCAGGATAATAATGGAACAACAACAAAACAACTCAATGCATAGTGGATCAGAAAGCACAAACAAAACGATTACTATCTGTGTAAGAATTGCATAAAAATCCCTAGGAGACTTCCCAAAATTTCTAGATTAAATAAGTAAGTTTAACAAGGTCTCAGGATACAGCAATATGCAAAAATCCTTTGTATTACTGTATCCTAGAAATAAATATGAGGAAGCTAAAATTAAGATACAATGCCACTTAAATATCTCAAAAACAATGAAATACTTAAGTGTGATATACACAAAACAGTCACAGGATTTACATGCTTCAAACTACAAAAAACTGAAAAAAATCAAATAAGTTTTAAATAATTAAAAAATACACTGTATTCATGAGCTCCAAAATAGATATGTTAATATTTGTCAAATTTGTATCTTCACAATATTTTCTATTGATACAAACAATATTATTCTTAAATTTATTTGGGGAAATGGAGGAAATAATGCTACCCAATTCCAAGACTTGATAGAGCTCGTCAGCAAAGCTGTGATATTGATAGAAAGATAGACAGAGATCAACAGAAAAAAAAAGAAGGGAAAAAAAAAAAAACAGAGAACACATGTAAAGCCCCACACAAATATAGCCATCTCATTTTTTAAGGAACAAAAACAATTCAGTGTAGAAGGATAAAGTTTTCAACAAATGATGCTAGAAATATTAGGAATCTACAGAAATAAAGAAGAGAAAAAGAAGAGGAAGATATAACTTCATGCTTTATATACTATACAAAATTTTATTCAAAATGGATCATAAAATTAAATAGAAAACACTATAAACTATGTTTGTTGGCATACACCTGTAATCTCAGTACTACTTGAGAAGCTGAGATAAGAGGATCACAGGATTGTAGCCAGATTTAGTAACTTAGCTGTTTCAAAATAAAAAAAAAAAAATGAAATAGGCCTAGAGATGTAGCCCAAAGGTATAATGCTCCTGGTTTCAATTCCCAATACCGTGCAAAAAGAAAAGAAAAGATTATACTATAAAACTTTTAGAAGATACAGGAATAAATCTTTAAGTATCTGGGCCTGAAGAATGATATTTTGTTCTTTCTTTTTTTTTTTTTTTTGTACTGGTGATTGAAGCTAGGAAGCTAGGAGTATTCTACCTTCGAGTTACACCCCAGCACTACATGATTTTTTTCTTTTGAAATGAAGTCTCACTAAGTTGCTAAATTGCTGAGTCTGGTCTTGAACCTGTGATTCTTGCCTCAGCCTCCCAAGTATTGGGATTACAAGTATGCACCACCACACCTGCCTTCCTACACTGTGAAATTACTAAACAAAGATAATTAACATATTCATTTAGTCTCAGAGTTCTTATTTATTTTTAATGAACAGGACATTTAAAATCTGATCTCCAGGCAGGTGCAGTGTCTCACTCCTGTAATCCCAGTACTTAGGAGACTGAGACAGGAATATCACAGATTCAAGGACAGCCTCAGCAATTTATTGAGTCCCTCAGCAATGTACTGAAACCTTGTTTCAAAGTAAAAATTAAAATAAAAAATAAAAAAGGGCAGGGGGTGTATCTCAGAGGTAGAATGCCCCTGGGTTCAATCACAGTATAAAAAACAAAACAAAATAAAAAAATAAAACAAAAAAACAAAAACATGATTTCTTAGTAATTTTAATTATATTATTATTAACTATAGTCATGATGTTATACAGTAGATTTCCAGAACTTAATCTATTCTAATCAAAACTTTGTACCCTTCAATCAACATTAGCCCATTTTACCCCCTACCAAGCCCTGTTAGCCACCACTTTCCAATCTAAGGAAGAATATAACTTCTTTAGATTATATGTGCATATGAGATCATGCGATATTGTTTTTTTGTCTGTTTATTTCACTTAGCATAATGTCCTTCTGGTTCATCTACGTTGTTACAAATAAATGTTTTGTTTTTGTTTTTGTTTTTTTTTCTAGCATGACACGGAAAGTACAGTCGATAAAGGACAAGTGATGAATTCTGCTTTACCAAAATCAACAACCTTTTCTGTGAAAGATCCTGTAGGATGGAAAGTTCAGCTGCAAATCGGGAGATAACATTTGCAAATCACCTAACCAAAGCTCATACCAGTATTATAGAAATGACTATAAAATGCAACAGAAAAAAATGCCCCAATTAAAAATGGGCAAAACACATGAAGAGACTTTTATTGAAGAAGATATTCAAAACCACATAAACTCATTCCTCATCACCAGCCATTAGGGAAATGAGCTGTCACTGTGCATCTAGCAGTACACTGAAACTAGAAACTGTGGTCACGCCACAGGCTGGAAAGAGGATGCAGAAACGGGATCATTCCTACATCAGTGGTAGGTATGGAAAATTTGGCAGCCACTCAAAAATAACCTGATAACTTCAAAAATACTAAATGAATACTTACTAAGTGACTCAGGAACCACACTCCTGTGCATTTATCTCAGAGAAATAAAAATGCATGTCCACAGGAAGATAAGTAAATCAAACATGAATCTCCCAAAATGCTCAACAGAAAGTCAGTGGATAAACTATGCTGCACCCATATTATGAAATTCTGCTCATTAATAAAATGAGTAAGTATTGGTGCACACTGCATCTTGGATGGACCTCAAGGGTATTCTACTGAGTGAAAAAAAATCCCAATCTCAAAAAATAAAATACTGTCTGAAGGCATTATTTAATACTGATGAAAAGTTAAAATTTATACACATATTGTGAATTGTGCTGTTATAAACATGGGTATGCAAATATGGACATATTACTCTATTTTATAATTTTACTAATGCATTTTATTTTTGCGGTACTGGGGGTTGAACTCAGGGGCATTCTACCTCCGAGCTACACCCCCAGCCCTATTTTTTATTCTTTTATTTTGAAACTGAGTCTCACTAAGTTTCGGAGTGCCTCACTAGGTAGCTGAGGCTGGCCACGAACCCGGATCCTCCGGTCTCAGCCTCCCGACTGCTGGGATTACAAGCGTGCACCACCACACCCAGCTCTTACTAATGCATTTTTAACAAATTATTTTAAAAAGTTAAAATTTAGAATCTAGGGAAGGGGTCAAATGAGAATTATGGGCACATATGTCGTTATCAATTTGTACCTAACAAAGATGTATGCTTACAACACACGAATAATAAAAATAAATAAATATATAAATAAAAGGAAAAAAAAAAACTTAGAGATGGGAAATAGGTCTGTGGTTTCCAGAACTTCAGTATGCTATGGATTTGCGGTGTATGTGTTTATAAAATGAATAGCAAATTGAATGTTCTTATCCTTGGAACTTGTGAATAGTGCATTTTATGATTAAGATAGAATTAAAGATCTTGAGAGGAGAAGCTTACCCTATATTCTCCAGGTAGGCTGTAAGGGAAATTACAAGGACACACACACACACACACACACACACACACACACACACACACACACGGAAGACAGACACAAGAGAAGGCAACCTGAAGATGGAGCCAAACGAAGTACAGCCACAAGACAAAGAATTCCAGTATCCATCAGACACTGGAAGAGACAGAGGCAGAGCTCTCCCTCCACCTCCAGGAGAGTATACCCCACAGATGCCTTGACTTCAGACTTTTTTCATCCAGAACCAGGAGAAAATAAGTTTCCATTGTTTCAAGTCACTGTCTTTGTGTCAGTTTGTTACAGCAGCCACAGAACATTTACGCAGCAAGAAACACAGTTGAGATCTTAATGATGGAAGGGCAATGCTTCACCTATCTTGATTGCTGTGGTTGTTGCATGAATCTACACCTGTGCAAAAATGACACAGTCTATATTTTCAATTTTCTGGTTTTGATACTGTACTTGAGTTACAAAAGATGTAACTAATGGAATAAAACTGACTGACCAAACATCAGATATCTCTATATTATTGTTGTAACTTCTGATGCATCTATTTTAAAAATGTTTAAAATTCCTATCAACACAAATTAAACTAAAATGTGGAGATTTTTTTTCCCTATGAGGGTTTTGTTTGGTAAAACTTTCACTTATAGCATACTATAGTTTTCAAATAGTAGTGTTCTTATACATATTATGTCATACAAAAATATCCTCTCTCCCTGAATCCTGAGGGTACATTATTCCTATTTCAAACCTAAAGCAACTTAGGTCTTTCTACAGCAATAGGTTGGCTCCATGGCATAGATTTTCCACTCATGAGGGCTGGCCATTAAAAGTCAGCTAAACACTGAAGTGGAAACTTTTACTTTTGTTTCCATTAATTCATACTCTCCATTCATTTTTCATTTTATCCCTATACTTTTCCTCAAAGACTGAAATGATGCTCTTTCTTCCTGATCTCTCCTCCCTCAGCTTTTAACTCTAAAAGCTGTGTATTTACTCCCTTTATTTAATAGCCTCCTCTGACTTGATTACATTTGCGTCCTGAATCAAGGCTTGGTTTTAAGTATTGCTAAAATAAGTTTCTCTCAAGAGTTTGTTTTGTATATCAAACTGAATACAGAGGCAAGTGCAGAGAAATTATGCAGTGAAGCTTTGGTGAAACATTGGACAAATGCATGTTTGCATGAATTAACTCAGCACATTATCACAGAATGTTGTGCACAAGAAGAAAGTTAGTAGAAGAGAAAAAACAGTAAAGAAATTTAATCTACATTTGCAAATGTCAGAAAAAAAGAGACTTGGTGTAAGCAGGGGCATTACTATTTGTAGAGAAAAATTTGATATTATCAATAAATAGCATTCATTGTATGATTTAGCAATTCCACTATATAATTGTGACATATATGTCAAGATACTGTGTTGGATTGTGTGTGTGTCTGTGTGTTATTAGGGAATGCACTTAAGAACAATCTACCTCTGAGCTACACCCACCCCCAACCATATTTTATCTTTTAGAAACAGGATCTCCATAAGTTTTTGAAGGTCTCACTAAGTTGCTGATTCTGACCTTGTACCTGTGATCCCCCTATCTCAGCCTTTTGAAAACTGGGATTACAGAGATGCACCACCACGCCTGGCTCATGTTGAAAATTTTTAAAGCATGGCAAATAGTACAACTGTAATCCAAGTTTATTTCCAGGTTGATGGCATGCACTTGCTTATTTAAAAGATAAAGTCAGATGAGCATGGTGGCACATGCCTGTAATCCCAGTACTTGGAAGGCGGAGACAGGTGGATAGCAAGTTTAAGGCCAGCTTCAGAAACCTAGTGAAACCCTGTTTCAAAATAAAAAAAATAAAATAAAATAGGACTGGGGTTGTGACTCAAAGGTAGAATGCCCCTGACTTTAGACCCTAGTAAAATTAGTAATAATTAGTAAAAATGAATTGAAACTGTTTTAATCAAAAGTCATCTTCTTAAATATTTTAAATTATATTTCTGGGAAATAAAGCCCGTTAAAATTATCACTATACTTCATATTTTAGTGATAACAGATATAGTTGGGTATATCTGCTTTTTATTGAAATAATCATTTATTATAATAATCCATAGTTGGTATCTGTGCTTATGTAAAATGCTAAGATCTGGTCTCAAAGTGTTTATTTATTTCAGTGATCCCAAGTATTGAGCTCAGGGACATTCTACCACTGAGCTATTCCCTAGCCTTTTTATTTATTTTATTTTTAATTCTTATTTATTTATTTTTCATTAGTACATGTAATCATACATCTTGATGAAGTTCAAGGTGATATGGAGATAAATGCAGACAGCACTCATTGAGCCCTCCCCTAGTTCCCACCTCAATTTCTCCCTCTCCCCTCCTGCCTCTGGTGCTAAGCACAGTGATTGGCTTTGATAAGTTTGTGTGTGTACATCATGTCCATTGAGGTGTTTCCGCCTTTATGTCTTCCTCCCCCGTCTTATCTCTCTCAGTTAGGTCCCTTCCCTCACTCCATGAAGGTTTCTCCTCCTTTGTCTGGAATCTTTCCCATGGTCCAGTTTCTCCCTAGCTTCCACAAATGAGGGAAAACATCTGAACTTTCACTTTTTGTGATTCACTAATCTCAATTAGCATAATATTCTCCAGTTCTATCTATGTCCCTGAAAATGACATAATTTTGTTCTTCTTTATGGCTGAGTAGAATTCCATTGTATGTATATCTCCTAATTTTGTAACAAATTCTCCATGAGTTATAGGACATTGTCCTCAAACCAAGTTCCTGACCCCAGTCTTTACCTCACCAGCACTGGAATTATAGGGGTATGTCACTGTGCCTGCCTCAAACTGCTATTTGTAAATCTCTTATAATTCATTCAGTAAAATCAATACATCTCATTTTCAATAGTGATTAAAGATGGAGCTATTTTTTAAACATTAATTTTGCTTGTGCTTCAGAGATAGTTTTGAGATCTTCCTACTAGTAAGTGATTAACGACACATTTTAATGTTTCACTTTGTGCTTTTGCTTTGGCAAAGTTTTTCTTTTTACTTAAAGTGTTTTTTTTTAGCAAGTGTGTGTGTGTGTGTGTGTGTGTGTGTGTGTGTGTGTGTGTTAATCCCTAAAATATTTCATTCACCAGATCCATGATATAAGCCTCTGTTTCTACAGTTTAACAAAAGACAATAATTTAAGGATGTGATATATAGGGATATTGGAAAAAGCATATGGTCAGAGAGTTCATCTGAGAATAAACTGACAGTGGGATAAAATCTCACTAGTCGATAAGAAAAATGATGAAGAGAAGAAAAATAAGTTGATAACTACCAGCAGGAGGGTTATGATTCTGCCCTGTCTGCCTTCAGATCTCAGAGAAGGTCACAACACCTCTGCTACTTTTGTAATTTAAGGGCCTCTGGAGTATGAGGCTAGAGAGTCACATGCTACTGCCTGGACATTGCCTTTCAGATGACAGGAAGTGAAGGGATCACAAATCAGTTGTTATAATGTGGAAGAAAGAGTACCACTAGAAGGAGAAAAAATGGCGGTTCGACTGATTGAAAGCCAAAAGGAATTCCCAGTTGCTTTCTGGAAATAGCATATGCAGTGAACGTTCAGGAAATTCCAAGAGATTAGATATTGAAGAAATTGATCCCTAAAGTCTCAATATTTTCTTTTCTTTCCCCCAGGAAATTATTTGATGTAGTTGGGTCAATTTAACAACTTCTCATACTGTAGGCACCCTGGAATTTTAGAGGTCTATTTCTATTTCCAGTGTAAATACTTAATGCTTGCCGTACGTATTATATTTTCTATTATCCAAATAAATTTATAAAACACTTGATAAAAATACCTCTGTTATATTTGAGTTAGTTAGCAATCCATTACTATAACAAAGACTTGAAATAGCCAACTTATAATGAGAAAAAGGTTTATTTTGTATCCCAGTTTCAGAGTTTCTGTCCATGATTGGTTGATTCCATTGCTTCAGGCTTGTGGCAAGGCAGTAAGTCATGGCAAAGATCATGTGCAGAGCAGAGCAGCTCACCTCATGGCTAGAAAGCAAAACCAATGAAGAGGAAGGGCCTGAGTACTACTACCTCCAGCAAGGGCAAGCTCCCAAGAACCAAAGACCTCTCACTAAGCCCTACCTCTTAACAGAGTCACTACTTCCCAACAGCAGCTCTTGGAGAATAAACCTCCAACACATGGACCACAGGCATTTAAAATTCAAACAGTAGCAGTATTTCAGCAGTTTCAGGAATGCTAGGCTGAGATCATACACTTATAAATATTCCACGAAGTTAATATCCTAGAGTATAATTTATGAAAGATTACATGACTTTTCACTCTACAGGTGTCTCTGAGAAGACAGGACAGAAAAATCAGATAACTGGTTGATTAATACATAACCTTGGGGGGGGGAAATCAATACTTGAAATATGTTCTTTCAGTCCCTTTGACTCCTGTTTTTTAATACTTTCTCTCTTGAAATCTGCTTTGTGGATATATTATAGTATGGAAAAGAAAGGAGGGGGTGGCTAATTAGAAAGATAAAGGTTTGACTAAAAATTCATTAAACTCTTTCAGCAGGGCTTTTCAACAGTATATCTGCTGACATTGTGGCACAGAAAATTATTTTTCTGTGAAAAGATCCCTGTGTGCATTGCAGGATGTTAGCAATATTCTTGTCCCCTTTCCACTAGATTCTAGGGGCCTCTTCCCCACCAGTCCCATCTACTCCTGATAGCCAAATTGTCCTAACCAAGTTCACCAAATGTACTCTTGGAGGTAAAAGTGTTCCTAGGTGTGAGCAACTGGTTTAGGAAAGTTATAAAAATTGCATCTTACTCTTTAGTGATTCATTTAGGAAGAATTTATTCTGAATCCAGTTACTATAAGATGTAAACTCAGAGAAGCAAAGAAGGAAGTAGTTTTGAGTTAGAAAGAATTAGATTCAAGTTGTTATTCTGTGAATGTGATCAAATTTTAATCTCATTGAACCACAGATTTTTTTTAGCTATAAGTAAACTATAAAAATTAGATAAAATAAATGTAAAGTCCTTAATGAATTATTTGAGATATAGAAAGTGCTCTATTACTAAACACTAATACTTCAGATGAGGAAAACATGGTTACACTATTGTGATTCAAAGAAGTGTTTTCTTTTTAACTTGATTGGAAAACATTGATACTAGCCTGGCTTGGTGGAGCACCCTTGTAATCCCAGTACTTGGGAGGATGAGACAGGAGGATCCGGGTTCTCAGCCAGCCTCAGCCTCTTAGTGAGGTCCTCTGCAACTTAGAAGACAGGACTAGGGGTGTAGCTCAGAGGTAGAATGCCCCTGGGTTCAATTCCCAGTACTGAAAACAAACAAACAAAAAAAGATTACTAATCCTTCAAATCTCTGAGTAGGAGAAAAAAAGGGGGGAGTTATTTATTGGCAAGAGATACATTGACAAGGACAACAAAATCAATCAAGGAGCATAATCATCGAGGAATAAATTAATATTTGTATGATGAATATTTGGCAGGTTATGTACGTCAGGTTCTTCATATGTTTAAGTAGATAGAAATCTCAGTAATACAAAACAACTTCTAGATTCTTACGGTTTTCTATTTTTTTAAGTTAAAACAGGTATCTATTTTGTTACTGTACTCATATTTTCAACCTTAAAGCTAAAGACTTTAAGGAAAGGAAGAGGGTTGATAAGAAGAATGGATCAACAAACAAGAGGTACAACCAACAGGGAGGAATGACAGAAGACTGTCAGAGAGAAAAAAGAGCATAGACCAGGCAACAGAGAAGCAACCATGATTATGTTTTCTAACTGACTGCATTGTCACTTGCAGCCATCGGAAGATGATGCTGCTTGTGCTCCACAACACTGTGTTGTGTTGTCACAGACACATTCACACTTGGGACATCCGTGTTATGTCACTTGTCTCAGTGGCTAAATGAAATTAGGTAGCAATTTATTTTGACAAATGTGGTAGATAAAACTAAGTCTGGAATTTAGAAATAGTTATTTCTTCATTTAGACTCCTACATATGCTCTCATCTCAGTAACACCCCCAGCCAGACTACATGTGGTCAGAGAGAGAGAGGGAGAGAAACATACAGGGGCTGCCTGACTACAAATCCTTCCTTTGATTTCTCTTTCATCTTTTTAATTACATATTTACATGTGTGAATATTTTCCATCTTCAAAACAGAAGGCCTAGAAGCCTCATAAAAACAACAACAACAACAAAATAGTGAATTTTTTTTTTAAGTAGAAGTAGAATTGTGTAAAGGATGGTTCTTAGGTAGTGATGTATTTAATGAGTCATTTGAAATCACTAACTCCCATGGTAAATTTGAATTACTAAAGAAATTTGAGTTATTAAAAATGTCATGGTAAATTTGTGTTACCAAAGAAATCACAAATTTTTATTTAGCTTTAGTTAAAAATTTTTATGAAAGCCAAGTGTGGTGCCACACTCATGTAATCTCAGTACATGGGAAATTTAGACATAATGATCACAAATTTGAGTCCAGCCTCAGCAACTTAGTAAGACACTCCTGTTTCAAAATAGAAAAGAAAACAGGGCTGGAGATGTAACTCCAAGTTAAAATATTCCTGAGTGCAGTTCCCACTATCAAAAAAAAAATCAAAACAGCAAAAAAACTTTTATGAAAATAAGTAATACAGATTTAGTTAAATTTGAAGCAAGAGTCTCAATAACGGCTCATACTGCTATACAAATCACCTTGGCTTGCACTTGTAATTCAAATACTTACATGAATTTTAGTTAATTATTGTTAGATTGGAAATTTAAAATGTCTAAGATCTTGGTTAATGTGGTATTATATCATTGCCTTAATGATAACTTGTTTATCCAGATTTTATTTCTCCAGGTATTTATAGACTTGGATCTTTGGAAAATTACCTAAATATTTTATACTGAAATACTGTGTCTTAAAAGGGACAGTTAGTACAAATAATATATTGACATTTTACCACAGTTTTGCAATTATTCTAGGAAATTACTAAGAGTCATTATTCTTAATGAGAAGAGATTCTTTAGTAAATATGTTTTATAGTTTAAAAAGATCTACTTAAAGCTAGAAATTTATAGAAACATAATCCAGAGTTAGTTTTGTGATTCTTCCATATTATTCTTAATTTGTCAGCCAAATGTACAATTTCATTCATTTCTATTGTTTGATTAAACTGGCAAGAATTTTAGACATGCTTCATCTCTAACAGATGCTGGAAAATTGTTCATATAGATTCATAATACAGCACATGCTAGGATCCTAAAAGCTACTAGCATTTGCTTCAGGTAAACTTCATTTACTGAAATCAGTGGATGATACATGATTTACATGCATATGTTGATTATTTTACGAGATGCTTTATTTACTTTCTGGACAGGAGCAAAGTGTTAGATTATCAAGAGTGATTTTTTCTGGAGAAATGGGGGAAAGCAGAAGAAAGAATATGGGAGAAAGGAAAATGAAATAAGAGATGATGAGAAGAAGGAGCAAGTGGAGGAAAGCAAAGAGGGGTAAAAGGGTAGAGTGAGTAAAGGAGGAAAGGGAGTATAATCTAGAAAGGGAAGAGAAAGAGGCAGGAGAAGAGAAGGGAAGGAAGAGGGGAAATGAAGTTGAAAGAATGAAGAGATGAAAGATGTAAGAAGGAAAACAAACAGGAAGAAGGAGTTGAAAGGAAACAACTTCAGAGGAGCTGATAGAGTGAAGTTGGTTGAGGGTCCTGGGGTGAAGTACACTTTTACATGTCCTGAATTATCACTATGGGATCTTCATCAAATGAATTTTCTGTTTAACTTTGAAAATAGATGAATAGGGGAAAAAAAATAAGGGATATATTTTCAAGCCATAATCCCAAAAATTATTATCCAGTTCCATCTATATTTGTAAATTATCTCTGTATTGAACTAAATGTATAAAAAATTAATAGGTGGTTAATATGCATTCATGTCTCCTCATTCACCATTAGTTTGCATAACCTGGCTAGAAGTAGAAAATTTTTACTTTCCTAGACCTCAATTTTATGTAAAATATACTGCTGATGAAATATGGAAGATTGCGCCCAAACGTTGAGATTGGAGTTATCCAGAAAAGAGCATTGGGAGGCTAGATAAATCTTCACTATGAGCCAGGAATGGTGGCATACGCCTGTAATCCCAGTACTTGGGAGGCTGAGACAGGAGAATCACAGGTTCAAAACCAGCCTCAGCAACTCAGGGAGACTCAACAACCTAGTGAGAACCTATTTCTTTTTTTTTTTTTTTTTTTTTTTTGCGGTACTAGGGATTGAACTCAGGGGTATTCTACCTCCGAGCTATGCCCCAAGCCCTATTTTTTATCCTTTATTTTTGAAACAGGGTCTCACTAAGTTGCAGAGTGCCTCACTAGGTAGGTGAGGCAGGCCGCAAACCCGGATCCTCCGATCTCAGCCTCCCAAATGCTGGGATTACAATCATGGGCCACCACACACGCATGTGAGACCCTATTTCAAAAAACAAAAAATAAATAAGGGCTGGGGATATAGCTTCGAGATAGAATGCCCCTGGGTTCAATCCCTACTACTACAAAAAATAATAAAAGATAAAATGTTCAATAAGAACATAAGAAGTGTGGCTTTGTGTAGTGTGCTTGAGTATTCAAATATCAAGCCACTCCTTTACTTAACTCTAATTTAGCTAACTAGTGGGTTACATTTAATGTTTATAGAGGTTGATAAAATTTTGCACAACATATAGTCCATGATCTCTGTCTACATGAATTATCCCATATTAAGTATACATGTAACAATAAAATGTAGATGAATCAAGTATTCTATTATTAATATTTGAATTAGTATTTCACTATAAAGCATGTTGAGTTGAAGCAAACATGAAATTGGAGTCCTCCTAGTTGGAAAGCCTGCTAATCTCTATTGTTTCTAAATATTAGAATTTATAGCATGAGAAAGTTAAAAAGTAAGTGAGTTAGGAGAGAAATTTTGGATAAATAAGCTCTGAAATAATTTATATATCCAGGCACCAGGGCCCAATCAGTGATGATAAAAAGAAACTAAATGAGGACACAGACTCAAAATACTTATTCAGATGCATGAACAAGATGAATATTAGCAAGAACAGATGGGTTCCTGCTTCTAAATCAAAAAATCAAAACAAAACAAAGAAACAAAAACTTCAGCCAATAGAATTTTTTTTGTCCAGTGAATGTCTGGGGCATTAATTAAATAGGCAGAGAATCTCACAAGGGGGTGCACAAAGTCTAATTTAGCATGGGAGGTAGGGTTAGCAGTTCCTACATTTCAATAGCCAGAACTTCTGAAATGGTTCTTTTAGATACTTTCTGTGTGGAATAGATTCCCCAACTAGTTTTGCAATGAACTGGGTCTTGAGTGAAAACCTGATGACTTTGCCTAGAGATGTCAAGTTGAACCAACAGCTCTTCTGGAAATATACTACTCCATTGTGAGACTAAATTGAACTTTGCAATTACAGGGTGATAGGAAATATTTCCATAATATTAAACTAATTGCTGCACTTCTGTAATATTATATAATCAGGGTCTTTTGTTATCTAATATTGTCATTTATTGACTTATATGTCAAATATATTGCCCATTGTAATACTCATGAACAATAAGTAAAATGTGAACCATTTAAGACTTGAGGTCAGTCCTGTTGTTCCTGATCTAGGATTATATTACACAGTATTCTGATACACTAACAATGATTCCTGTCATTTTTTTTTTTGAGGCTCAGTTTTTAATGCATTCAAACATATCTGTGTCATCTCAAAATCCTTAGAGGCATACCCATGGAGATTTTTTTTTTTTTTTTCATTTGTAGCTGGGGATTGAAACCAGAGCAATATTACCTCTGAGCTACACACCCAGCTCTATTTTTTTTCTTCATTTTGAAACAGTCTTGCTAAGTTGCTGAGGGCTTCACCAAATTGCTGAGGCTGGCCTCAAACATGTCATCCTCCTGTCTCCGCCTCCCAAGTACTGGGATTTCTGGCTTGCACCACCATGTCAGCCCCAGGGAGTTCTAGTTACACATCGCATTGAAAGCTGCTTCAAAGGTGGAGAAGTTCTAACCCATTGCCTCATCTCTCTAAGGGTGACCATTTCAGCCATTACATCCAATCACAATCCTTTACCTCATTTTAGATGAGTATAAAGAAATAGCCCCTTTCTGTTCTTTAGTAGCAGCAATAAGTTTCAAACTGTCACAATTTCTGAATAAAGATTTTATAAAACATGTTTGGTAGCTATTCACATTCTATTTATTGTAGAATTGATTTTTTTTCAAGAAAAATTCTTACAGATCTTATGCAACTTACTAGTGAATAACATAAACAGTACAAATTCTCCACTAGTTGTGGTGGAGCACATCTGAAATCCCAGTTGGGAGGCTGAGATAGAAGGGTTGCAGATTCAGGGCCAGCCTCAGAAACAAGAGCAAGACCCTCAGCAACTTAGTGAGGCTCTATTTCAAAACAAAAATAAAATTGGGCTGGAGGTCTAGCTCAGAGGAAACATGTCCCTGAGTTTAATCCCCAGTGCCAAACAAAGCAAAACAAAATAAAACTCCAATATTGGGGAATATCATTAAACAGATGGTGTGAACTTAGGTTGTTTCAAACTCATGAAGTACAATTTTGGGGGAGGGGTACTGTAGGTTGAGGCCAGAGGCATCCTACCTCCAAGTTATACCTCCTCAGCCCTATTTTATTTTTTATTTTGAAACAGAGTCTCCCAACATCGTGAAGGGACCTTGCTAAATTGCTGAGTCTGGCCTTTAAACTGTAATCTTTCAGCCAGGTGTGGTGACAAATCTTGTAATCCCAGTACTTGGGAGGCTGAGGCAGGAGGATCTCAGGTTCTTGGTCAGCCTCAGCAACTTAGTGAGTCCCTGTTTCAAAATAAAATAATAAAATAGAGCTTGGGGAATAGTGTGGAGGTAAAATGCCCCTGGGCTCAGTCCCTAGTACAACCCCTTCTCCCCACAAAAAAACCCCTATAATCCTCCTGTTTCAGCCTCCCAAGTACTGGGACTGCATGCATGTACCACCATGCCTGACTTCATGAAGGACATTTTAACCAAGTCTTTTTATTTTGAACATGAGAATACACAATTCTCAAGATACAGAAAACCTATTATTTATATCCAGGACTATCTATTACTATAGCCAGTGTTTCCGGACTGTGCACATGCTATTATCTTGCATATATGAGTTTTTACTAATCATATTGGCATATAATTTATATATGCTTGTCAGCATAAATTTCTTATATTGAAGCTAGGTTTCACTTGTAATCACCAAATTCTGGGGCTCTTAATACTCAAAATGCTGTCTGAGCATTATTTAGGATTGTTTTGAAAGATACTTATTCCAAAGAGGTATCATTAGGATTAGTCTCTCTTTATCCCCTTCATAACTACTCTAACCCAACTAAATCAATACATATGAATATTTTAGAGGCTGGTACAATAGGATTGCAGGTGCAAGTTAAGTACATGATAAATTAGCAAGGCCGTGTTTTAAAGTAAAATATTAACTATAATTGTGGTTTGGCTCAGAGGTAGAATACCCCTGGGTTCAATTCCCAGTAAACCACAAATAAGATTATTTAAAAAATTGAGTAAAGTTGTTTCAGAAAATATAACAAGTCTGTATTTTTCTTTACTTTTTCGGAAGTTTTCTCTTTGTAGTTATACACAGGACTCCAAATTTCATCTACCCTGTGAGATTTCATCATTTCTGTTTATATTTTGAGCACAAAGAAGAAGCACTATACAGGAGACTTTAAATATCCTCACAATAAGATGAAATTTTTCATTTCCCTCAAACTTGAGCTTCCAACCAATAATAAAGGAAAATACGAGAGATATCAAAGATGAGGCTTGTGTCAAAGTTAGAAAAGTGAAAAAAAAAAAAAAAGAATTGCAGGTAATCACACACACAAGAAAAAGGCAGAGAAATATGTTAAGAGGCAGTAGTTGGAGAGAGAATATAGCAGGAAAATCAGTAACCAAAATTCATATGTTGAAATGTATAAAAAGATGAGTATATATATTTGTATTGGTGTCTACTGCCTCCTTGGGGAAGAAAGATTACATTTGTTTTATTAGACCATTGTCTCCCCATTAAAATACTTGGCTATATAATCAGCAAAATACCAAGATTGATAATCTATCTATCTATCTATCTATCTATCTATCTATCTATCTATCTGTCTATCATCTATGTATCTATCTATCATCTATTGTACTGGGAATTGAACCCAGGGACATTCTGTGAGCTACATTCCCCATCCCTTTTAATTTTTATTTTTAAATAGGGTCTTGCTAGGCTGCTGAGCATCTCCCTACTTGCTGAGGCTGGCCTTGAACCTGTGATTTTCCTGTCTCATCTGCCCAAATACTGGGATTACAAGCATGTGCCACCATTCCCAGTTACAAAGTTATGTAATATGATTTTGATCTGTGCTTCACCCAAACTCTATTTGGATAGTTCATGCCAAGGTAATATACAACTGGTTTTATACAAAATATTCTCTTATATTAGTAATCAAAGGACTTAAGTTAATGGCTCTTTTTAAAGAAAATGTTGAACTAAAATGATGGTACTAAAAGTATAGTAATGGATTATTTTTTAAATTTATATGACTATAATCAAATCTTGGTCATAATGGAACTTTGTATATTAAATAAATATCCAATTAATAACTGATAAAATAATTGTTACCTGATTATATGGTATGAAAAAAGATTGTCTCCCAAACTTTCCAAATTACTATTAGGATTTAGTGACACATGACCATAAGTCTAGTGGTTTTATTGAAATGTTTGCATGGTAGATAATCTTTGCAAAGTGGTTTTGAAGCTCCTCCATCAATTATGGTCTCTTTATTCACCTCCTTGCATCTGGGCTTCCCATGATTTGCATTGGCTAACAGAATCAAAATGAAAGGAAGGTGTGCCAACCCCTGTGTACTTCACTCTCTCATTTGGACCCATGAGTCTACCATGAGAAAGGTGAACAAGTCCAGGTTAACCTGCGGGAGGATGAGAAACCATGTGGTGCAACACCAGTTACTCCCAGCTGAAGCTCTTAGATCAACCCATCTGCAATCAAGTAACTAGTTAGCCATAGAATCATGAATAAGAACAGTCAAAATTTGAAGAACCTGGCACAGACCAATTGAACCATTTAACTAATTTACAGTGTTATAAGTGAATGCTTTTGCCTGTTGAGTTGTGTGACAATTTTTATGCAATAATTAGTGACTGATATTGTATAGTATAATTCTTTATTAATGACTCAAATGTGGAAACAATTATTTTACTACTGCCTTCACATCAGAAAGCAACATCTTAAGCCAGGTGTGGTGGCACATACCCGTAATAACTAGTACTTGGGAAGCTAAGACAGGAGATTTGCAGGTTCAAGGCTAGCCTCAGAAACTTTGCAGGAATCTGTTTCAAAATAAAGAAAAAAAATGGGCTAGAACATAGTTCAAAGGTAGAACACCTTGAGTTCAATCCCCAGTACCATGAATTAAAGCAAACAAAAAGTTTAGCTAGATGCAGTGGAACATTATCTGTAAATCCAACACTTGGGCAGCTGAGACAAGAGGATCATAGGTACAAGGTCAGCTTCAACAATTTATTGAGACCCACAACAACTTAGTGAGATCTTGTTCCAAAATTTAAAAAAGAGAGAGATTAGAGGTGTAGCTCAGTGGTAGAATACCCCTGGATTCAATCCCAGTAACCAAAACAAACAAATAAACAAACACAACAGCTTTGTTTGAGAACATATTGAAACTATGGGTCTAGATGATGTTTGTTGCTTATGTCCATTATGTCCAGTATATTCATGAGCTTAAAGTGTTGCTCTAAGCCGGGTTCAAGAAGTATATTATTAAAACATCCAGATAAAATTATATAAATACATATGCTAGATATGTAAGTAAAAAGTGATATAAAGTGATGTATTAAGCTGAATAAAATGGAAAAATCAAGGGTTTTCAATTCTGCATAAGACCATGAGGGAAATCCTCACTGAGGAACTGCATTTGACAAATAGCCACAGGAGATGAGTGAATAAAACGTTTGAGGGATGGTTATACTGTACTGATCTATGTTGTGGGCAAAACCTAAGGTGGGGAGAGCTCTGGTTTCTTGAAGACTCTGAGAGCAGAAGAGAAGGCTGAATGATGGGGAGAGTAAGAGGAAATCAAGTCAGGGAAATTATTGGGCCCAGATAACAAGAAGTTTTCCAGATCATTCCAAGGCTTTGACTTTTGCTCTTTGTTAAATAAGCGAGCCATGGGAAACCTTTTAACAAAGAATTGGCTTTCACTTTATGAGCATCATTCTGGCTTTGAAGTTGAGAATGTAGGTAAAGAAAGTACTAGCAGAAGCTGGAAGGTGAGATGAGAATCCACAGCAGTATTCCAGGTGAAAAATGCTAGCAGCGTGGACCAGGGTAGCAGCAGTAGAAAGTAGTCAGATTATGGCCATTTTATATGTGAGGCTGAAGGATGTGAAGTATTCAATGTGGACTGAGAGAAGAGAGGGTTGGGGCCTGAACGAGAAATGACCGGTATATTCTCAAGTAACATGAAATTACTTACGCTACACACTAACCAGTGTCAAATCTCAAGAACAGTGAGATGCTATTCTGTTGCTTGATATGGCAGGTGTTTTTTAGAAAATTAGTGCTTAGATACAGCTTAAAAGTAAAGAGATTTATAACCGGGAGAGATGAATCTCCACCTCTCTCCTTTCTCCATAACTGTTCAGTGACTGTAAACTGTTAATAATTCTTTTTGATAATTTGAGATACTTTACATTTGAAGCCTGCAGATGATGTACTGATTAAGTCACATTATGTGTAGGTGAGCGAATATATTATTAAACAAATTACCCTTTTCCATAACCATGAACTGTGCATCTGTAGCAAATGGTGGAACATTTTAATAAGGAGGAGTATAATTATATTATGGTCATTACCTTTTGAAAGCTTATTGGCCTCGTTTTGGAGGTATCTTCCAGTGAAGATCCTTGTTGTTAAGGAAGGGATTTTAAGTTATAGTCAGTACTCATTATTCTCTGGAAATATCTCTGCTTAGAAACTAAGGAAGTATTAAGGAGAAAATTTTAGAGAAATTATTGGAGTACAAAAGAATAAATTACCAACTAGCCTTATTTTCCTTTCTATAATCATTCCCTTGATATCTATCATCTATCTTCTACATCTATCATCTATTCATCCATCTATTATTCTATTAATAATATATATTTATATATTACTTTGAAAGGAAAGCAACACAAAGTAAATAAACAAACAGAACAAAATCATCTTTTTAAAATGTTAAAGCAACAGAAACAGCAATAATGTCTGGAAGACTCATTTGGCACTCTCTGGTTTTGCCTTAACTCATTTATAGTCTCAGTACTAATCCAGGGCAGGGTTCCAGCTGAGGCATCAAATTAAGAAAATTCAAAGGGGTCTTTTTTAACATAATTGAAAAAGTCGTTTTGATCATGCAAACCTATGACCTGAACAACTTATAATATGTTCAAATTAAGTATGTCAAGATCAAAGGGATTAAACTTTGTTTTAACAAAAGATTAAAAAATACAAATTCTACACTGGTGCCGTTTGACTTTGTCTATGCAGATTTTATTGTGGACTCCTCAATAACGCACCCAATCAAATAGAATATGTACATACATACAAACACACACACACACACACACGCACACACACAGACACGCACACATGCATACACCACACACACACACACACACACTCACATATATATACATATTTGATATTTGATAAAAGTGGTTGTTTGATTTGCATCTCTCTGATTGCTAATGATGCTGAACATTTCCTCATATATTTATTGGCCATTTGTATTTCTTCTTTTGTGAAGTGTCTATTTGGATCTTTTTCCCATTTTTTGATTGAGTTATTTGTTTTCTTAGCTGTAAGTTTCTTGAGTTCTCTGTATATTCTAGATATTAGTCCTCTATCAGAAGAGTAGCTGGCAAAAATTTTCTCTCTGTGGGCTCTCTGTTGAGGTTCTTGATAGTTTCTTTTTATGCATGAAAATTCTTCAGTTTAATGAAATCCCATGTATTGATCTTCCTTTGAGTTTCTTGTGCCTTTGGGGTCTTGTTGAGAAAGTTTTTACCCGTGCCTATTTGTTGAATGTTAGGCCTACGCCTTCTTCAAGTAGCTGCAAGTTCTCTGGCCTGACTTCCAGGTCTTTGATTCATCTTGAATTGACTCTTGTGCAAGGTGAGAAAGTGGGGTTTATTTCCATTTTCCTGCATATGGTTAACCAGTTTTACCAACACCATTTGTTGAAGAGGCTCTTTTTTTTTCCAGTGTATGTTTTTGGCTTCTTTGTCAAAAATTAATTGACTGTAAGCATGTGGGTTTGTTTCTGAATCTTCTGTTCTGCTCCATCGGTCTATAGCTGTGTGTTTCTTGAGTTCTCTGTATATTTTAGGTATTAGTCTTCTATTAGAAGGGTAGCTGGCAAAATTTTTCTCCCACTCTGTGGGTTCTCTGTTGAGGTTTTGATAGTTTCCTTTGCTGCACAGCAGCTCTTCAGTTTAATGCAATCCCATGTATTGATCTTCCTTTGAGTTCCTTGTGCTTTTGGGGTCTTATTGAGAAAGATTTTACCTGTGCCTATGTGTGGAGTGTTGGCCCTATGCCCTCTTCAAGTAGCTGCAAAGTCTTTGGCCTGACTTTCAGGTCTTTGATCCTTGACATTTCACCTAACCCTAATTAGAATGGCAATCATCAAAAACACAAACAACAACAAATGCTGGCAAGAGTATGGAGAAGTGGGAACCCTAATACATTGTTGGTAGGATTGCAGATTAGTGCAATCACTTTGGAAAACAGTATAGAGAATCCTCAGACAAATGGGAATGAACCTACCATATGAGCCAGCAATACCACTCTGGGTATCTACTCAAAAGAATGGAAACTAAACTATCAGACAGATACATGTTTATAGGCGCACAATTCACAATTGCCAAAGTGTGGAACCAGCCAAGATATCCATCAACAGATGAATGGATTACAAAACTATGGGATATGTACACAATAGAATTTTACTCAGCCATAAAGAAGAACAAAATCATGTTATTTGCAGGGAAATGGATGGAACTGGAAAAAATTATTTTAAGTGAGATCTACTCAGTCACAAAGAGTAAAAAAATCATATGCTCTCCCTAATATGTGGAAGCTAGGGAGAAAATGGAGCAGAAGAGGGACTCCAGATAAAGGACAAACCTTAGATGAGCAAAGAAGTTGACTTACCTGAAGGTGATGGGGGGGCACTCTAATGCACATGATGTATTTTCACAAACATATGAAAATCAATCACTAAACTGAATTTGAGAAAGAGGGAGGAGGAGGGAGTGGGGCAGGAATTGGGAAAGGTTTAAATGAGAAATGTGTGCATGTATGTCTTTATCAGCTTGTACCTAACAGAGATGTATGATTACAATGCACCAATTAAAATGTATTTAAAACAATAAAAAAGTTGTTTTTTTTTTGGTTTATGGGGAAAATATCAGAAAGTGATATCACTAAGCTATAAGTCTGCATCAAAATTATAAAGGAAAGATATTTTGAAGTTAAATGTCAGTAAAAGTTTGAAATTTTTCAAAAAAAGGCAAACCACATATTAAAAAGAAAAGAAAGTAATCTGAACTAAATGAAAACAATGCATATTTCAAAAGTCAGTAAAGACTTGGGCAATCTTGTAATTCAAGTACTAGGATACTTTGATCAAAATCAGGGTAACTGAACCAGCTTGCACGAATCCCCTCTCTGATTCTGTTATACAAGATTTGGCATCTCAAGATGCACATAGACCAATGGATGATTCTCCACCTGTAATGTATACTCTGTGTGTGTGTATGTGTGTGTGTGTGTGTGTGTGTGTGTGTGTTACTGAGGATGAAACCCAGGGACATCTGACCTCTGAGTTACAACCCCAGCCCTATTTTATTTTTTATTTTGAAACAGTGTCTTACTAAGTTGCTGAGGGCCTCACAAAGTTTCTGAGGCTTGCCTCAAACCTGTGTTCCTCCTGTCTCAGCCTCCTAAGTACTGCTATTAAAGGTGTGGGCCATCATGCCCCATTGGACTATATTTTATAATCACCTGAGTCATCTTTAGTTTCTATTATGTTCATGCAAAAGCTAAAAGTCTTGAAAGTGATTCTGTTAATGCAGCCATAGCTGAGAAATACTTGTGTAGACGATCAGAAAGGTTTTCAAAATAGTTCCACATATTGCAACAAATGGAGACCGCTTGAATTAACAGGCTTCTCCTTAAAATTTCATAGAAGAGTTTCAAGTCTCAGTCATAATAACTTATTTGTTTATTTCTTTTATTGTAAAATCCTTTCCTTAGCATGTAGCAGAGTCCAAACAACTTGGAAACAAATTCAAGTCAATTGAAGTTAGTTTTACAAGAGGTAATGGAAGATGCAAGTAAGTAGCAGGTGTGATAAAAATGTCTATAATGCTTATGAGAAAAATTAGACACACACAAGCACACACAATAAACCTCAAGCAAAATATGTGTCATGGTGGTTAACGTATGTCTCAGTATTTAAATTATATGATGTCAAGTGGAGAAGTATGACTACTAGAAGGATAAACATCATATAAAGATAAATATTTGGGGCAAGAAAAACACAGCTGGTTCTACTATGTTTCCTAATTTCAAACCATATTACAAAGCCATGGTTATCAAAACAGTACATACTATCATAAAAACAGATACACAGACCAACAGAATAAAATAGACTAGAAATAAAGCCATTCATACATAGTCAACTAACCTTCCCATTTTTGTTCTTATTATTTGCAAGGTATATGTTTTTCACTATCAACTTATTTGTATCTTTGGAGCTAAAGTGACTCTTTAGTAAATAAGACATGTATGCATTTTTTAAAAACTGTCCTCACAATCTCTATAGGTTTTCCTTTTCTTTTGCCTTTCTTTTTTTTTTTTTTTTTTTTTTTTTGACACTGGATATTGAACCATGGGGCACTGTATCTCTGAGTTGCCCATTTTGTTTTTTGTTTTGAAACAGGGTCTCACTAAATTACTGAAGCTAGTCTTAAAACTGAGATCCTCTGTTTCAGCCTTCCAAGTATTAGCAATTACAGGTGTTTACTGCTGTGACCAGGTCTACATTTTAATTGAGAGTATAATTTGCCTCTTAAGTTCTTAATGATGGGAAAGGTCTTCTTTACTCTTTACTTGTTTTCTTTGTGTTATATTGTTACTCAATTCCACCAACAATTAATTCTGTTATGCTTGCCTCCTTTTTTATAGTCTATCATTTTGATTATAGTCTCATTAGCCTTCTGCTTTTGTTATTTTATTGTAGTTAACTTGGGAACTGAAATTATTATTTTAAATACATAAGAAAGGTAGATAAAAGAAGGGAAAGTAGATGGAAAGAAAAAAAGAGAAAAAGATAAAAATATTCTCTACAGCTTTGCATATTCTGTTGTGTAGACTTTGTCCATTTTCAATTCTTCCTTAGCTTTTAATGCACAGCCTGAGGTCAGGTAAGGTTGAAACTCAGGATATTTTCAGATCTTTTCTAAGCTATGTCTTGCTCAGGATATGCACATGGTGCTCTAGATATGCTGGTATATTTGGAGATGTTTTAAAGCTCTTTTTTATCAAAACTCTCACCCTAGACTCTCTTGAGTTTTCAGTATGTCAGTTATTTGCTCCAGCAATTGCTGCAGTACATTGACATGTGTCTCTGTGTTTTCATAGCCTGTGCTACCTATTAGAATTACCAGTTAGGGATTTATTTTTAGGCAAAAAAAAAAAAAAAAAGAATGTCCCTTGAGTTTTCTTTTGGGAAAATGCTCAGGTCAAAAAAATACTTTTTCTTATCAGAAAGTCCCATTCTGCTCCCTCAGAAATCATATTGCAATCTGGGCTTGGTGATGCATGACACCAAGATGGATGCATGTATGTTTTAGTCTTTTTAACATTATGTAAAAGTCATGAAAGAGAATTGATACCAGATGGAATTGATATCTCTAGGACAAGAATAAGAGGTGAGGTTTTAAAGCTTGCTTATTGCAAAGGTTGGGTGTCAAGTTGGCAGGAAAATAGGTTTTATTCTAAATCAGTTTTAAAGGAAGATAGAGGAAACTTTCTGATTTTAAATCCCCATCTTTGGAGAACTCAAAGACAAGGGAAGCTTTTATAATGGACAAATCAAGAAAAATATATATGTAAATATGCAGATTCAGACAGAGGACCTATACTCTTGTTTTCCTTTACACCTCAGGCAGGGGGTAGGGTAAAGTAGAGGAGCCCTTCAGCCTTTACTGTCACCAAGAGAAAATGCAGAAAAACAAGTTATCAGAAATTTGTCAATTTTAGAGAGTTTGTTTCAGAATTAAGTCTTTATAAATCTCCATGAAAGCATACTGCCCTCTTGTTTTTCCTAGATTTGCATATTTTATTTTTAACATTAATTCAGAGTCCAAATGTCAAAAACAATATATGTGTGTGCGCACAAGGGGGGAAATATGTAAAAGTAATATAATTATCTAATAGAAAAGCTACTTGGAAAACCTAGTGCAAAAACAACTTATTTAATTTATTGGTTAGCAAAATGCAAGAAGATGCCTCATGGGTTCTGAATGAACCAGAAACAGTTGAAACTTTGGACTAGAAGGAGTTCAAATGCAGCCTGCACAGCCTCAGATTCCAGCACCCTCTTTGGCACATTGGACCAGTCAACTCTTAGAAGAGAATGTCTGGATGTCCACCATTTAATCATTTAAGTCTACAAATGTCCAGATTTCACATCTTTTATACTTTTTTCTTTTTTATTAGTGTTGTTTGCAGACTATTTTAATGAGAATTATAGTGTTTTTTCCTTTCATATCTGAGGCCGATGTTATATTGCCTAATAATACCCCATTCCATCCAAGAGTCAAAACATGGAGCGTGGGGGTGTGTAACTCTCTTTCCTTTGCTTTGCTTTGAAAAGTTCCTAGACAGTCCCTGCAGGCAAATTCTTAACCTGACTACATCCCCACTGTTTCTCTCCAACATAGTTTCCCAGCTGGAGATTACTTCATGTTGGAGAGATGGTGATATATTTCTAAGAGTTTGAAAAAAGGTCTAAATGGGAACAAAGGCTTTTCCCCCACACTTTAATTGCTTGTAGCATACTTGAAATTTTATCTGGATGGAAAAATAAATCTCAAACATCAAGTTTTGTGGTTTCACAGCACCGCTCATGCTTGAAGTCATTAAGAAATATCTTCAGCATTAACAATAAATCATTTGAAATCCAGGCAGCTATTGAGGATACTTTCTTCCTTCCTGATGGATAGTGGCTTGGGGATAAGTGCCCCAGTGTCATTATTTTTAGAAGAAAAATAATACTTGATTAATAAAATAAGACTCAAAGCTTTTCATTTAAAGACTTTTAGCTACTTTTTTTTTTCCCCTGGGGGAGAAAGCATTTTGTCATTTTAAAACAAAGAAATGGATGTGTGTGTTAAGTGATTTATCCCTGGTCTGACTGAAAGATGCAGGACTAACTTCTACTTCTGCTTGTGTCCATGTTTTCTGAACTCTCAGGCAGCCCTCACAGCATATGTGAGGAGCTATGCTCGGATGTCAACCACAGTGATTTCCATGACCCTTGTTTGTCACCCTGCCATATTCTCTTGAGTGTTGTCTTTTTGATCTTTCAGGAAGAGGAGTGATATAGCACTGAAAACTAAAGCTCATGATTTCTGATAATTCAGAAGATTTCTATATGAAATGGATTTGTTTGAAATTTTAATGCAAGGGTTGAGACTGGTCTTGAACCTGCAATTCTCCTGTTTCCATCTCCCAAGTGCTGAGATTATAAGTGTGCAACACTACACCTGGCTCCATGAATTATTCTTTATGCCTTTCTCCAATTTAGATACCAAGGATATTTTATACTTTTTGTATGCTGTTTTTATTTTAGGCTTTAGAAATACATTAATAAATGAAATCCCCCTGAGCTTTACAAGTATATTGACATTTCACTATTTTTCCCCTCAGGAAACTATGCTTTCTACTGATAACATAAAGCACCAGCAAAATTACTAACATTGTTTTCTAAGTGAAATTTAAACAGAAGGACTTTATGAAGATGGTCCTTTTCCTCTCCTGGAAAGTTCATTAAGTGTTCTTGGGCTGTAGAGTCCTTATCAGTGACTTGAATAGAAACTCTAAGCAAAAAACAATGATGTTGTCAATGACACTCTGTTTTCTTTATAATCTTTAATGTAAATTATTCAGGAGTATTATTGCGTATAAGCCTATTGTTGACACAGTAATATCACTTGAAATGATTATGTACATATTCATATAGCCATGCCACCCAGGTCCTTCACCTGTCCTCTTTCTCATCATGTTTTCTCTGTCTGGTTTCTACCTTAAACCTTGAGCAAATTTAAGCTATAGAAATAGACTATGATGTCAGGGGCACTGGTTTCGTCTAGAGTATTTTCAAGACACTTGTGTACCACAGTATAAAATATTTAAAGTTAGAACTCTCAAGTTGTAACAAGAGGCCAGAAGTAGGCACAAACGGCTCAAGCAAGGAATCAAGGTTGTTCTCTTCTTACTCTACCTAGGTGGGACACAAAGTCTACAGTATGTTTGTGTTGTCACAATGAGAGGATGACCACTGCTGTCCAAGGGAAAGAGTGATAGGCAGGGATGCTAGTATGCCCCTTATCAACATGATCTCTCCAAATATGTCTGTGCATAGTTATTAATGTAAAAACCATGTTCACAGAAATACAATACTAAAATATATTTCCATATAACCTTTAAACCTTAGTAGGTTTTCATAACTTTAATAGTTATTAAACTTTTCCAGGAATGTAATGCTATGTGAATAGATGAAATATTGTATTTTGCTTGGAATGTTAGCAAGACTTGTATACCATTTAGAAAAAAATCACATCATGGATAGTAATGCCACTCTTAGGTATTTAAGTAATAAATAACTATAAATTGGAATTTATGGGTTATTCATAATAATATCTATATATGCTAGAATAAAATAAATATAAAAATTAGTATTGGAATATAATGAATATATTCAATCTTAATTATTATTATTATTTTTTTTTTTTGAGGTACTGGGGATGGAACCCAGGGGCATTCTACATCCGAGTTACACTTCCAGCCCTATTTTTTATTCTTTATTTTGAAACAGGGTCTCACTAAGTTGCGGAAGACCTCACTAAGTAGCTGAAGCTGGCCTCAAAACCAGATCACCACACTAGGCTGAATATTAATTATTTCTAATGGAACAAACTAGTGATCCTTTCATTTTATTTTCTAATGTTGTAATTTCAAAGCATTTGCATATTATTAAGTAACAACTACAGTGGATTATTTAAAAATTCTTTTGTAGGTTACTATTATAACATTATTACAAGTAATATTAAAATGTTTAATATTTTTGTGCATTCCCCTAGGGTTGAAATGGAGACTTTCTGTCATAAAGTTATTTAAAAAGGACATAGGGCTTATCAAGATTAAAACACATACAATTGGACATGGTGGCACATGATTCTAATACCAATATAGAAAGGCTGAGACAGGAAGATCACAGGTTTGAGACCAGTCTCAGCAATTTAGTGAAACTCTCAGCCACCTAGCAAGACCCTGTTTCAAAACAAAAATAAAAAGGGCTGGGGGTGTAGCTCAGAGGTAGAATGCCCCTGGGTTCAATCCATAGTAACCCCCCACCTCCCACACATACACGCGCAGAAAATCATATCAGGTGAGTGTGGAAAAATAAAGGGCAAAATCAAGAAGTGTCCCATTATCTGAGACTAAATTGAAATCACAATACTGGATACAATAAGTTCCAGAAACATCCAGAACAAAGACAAAGTGTCATTGACTAGCAACTGGAGTCAGGTGGCAGAAGAAGTTCAAGTGATTGGTAAATTCTATATCGTGAATTCTGAGAATGGGGGAAGAAGAATGTGAGCGAGGATGAAGCCCTGCTAGTTGAAGGAGAGAGGCACTGTAACCAGGGCAGACATGAATGCTGTTTGGAAAACCCCTGATCAGCAGAGGCCAGTGGCACTGAGACCTGACCAGGCTATTTGGGCTGTTAATAATGAAAGCTGAGTCACAAGCTCATCCTGCCCCCGAGCTCACATCCATTTCTTTTTTCACTCTCCCTTGCACTTTGTGCTTGAGATTTTTTTTTTTTGAGGGGGAGTTTACTTCTTTGAATGGTTAGTTTCCTTCATGTCTTTCCCCTTAGGTTCTTTGAATTCAACCTGCATGTGCCATTCTGGAGCTGCCTTTTATACCATCTCCAGTATATACACTTGCTGGATGGATTATTTTCTCTAAACATTACTTTTGAGTTTGGGGATCTGTGAAGGCCTACATTTCTCTGGTGAACATCCATCTAGCAGACTTTTGTTTCAGATACTGTCAATGGCTCCTGACCCAGTTCGTTAGTCTTTATCACCACTCTATATCAAGAACTGCCACCCATCAAGACAGGTTCAAACAGGACTCGTGAAAGATGATTTACTTCTCTAGGATGTTTACGTACCATTCAGCAGATGGCTGTCTTATTGCAACAAACTGAAGGGTTTATTTGATCTTTGAGCCCTGTTACTAATATGTGGAACCCATAGAAAATTCTTAGCAGAAGATGTTATCTAAGTACCAAGTGCCATTTGCCATAAAGTGAGAGCACTGGACCATGACAGGGATTACAAACACTTCTTTAAAGTACTAGATGGTAGATATTTTAGGCTTTATGGACCGAATAGTCTTCTTCACAACTACTTAACATTGCCATTGCAGTATAAAAGCAACCCTAAGCAATGTATATGACTGAATATTTATATAGCCATTTTCCAATAAAACTCTATTTACAAAAACAGAGAATAGGCTGCATATGACCTACAAGAAATAGTTTGTTTACTCAAGGCTATTACAATGGCAGTTCTTAATGGCTCATTGAATTAATTTGAACTTAAATATTTTATCATTATTTTCTTCTGGGTAGCCTATGATTAGATGCTTCCAATAAAAACTTTTATTTTGCTCACCAACTTGAATCAACTTGAGCTTATGGAAGAGAGTCTTCAATATATAGCATTATGTTTACTCAGTAAAGTATCTGTATTTAGCCAGGCATGGTAGTGCATACCTATAATTCCAGTTAGCTGCTGAAAGTGTCTTATAACACTTAGTTGTACAATAAAAATACTCTTTCCCAGAAAATGAGAACTAATTTGAAAGCATCAGTGCTCCACACAATCAAAGAAGCAATAAATAAGTAAATAAATAAAAAGCATGAAGCTAATGAAAATATAATATTACATAGATTTTTACTTAGCCACTAGTGTTAGTACTGTCCATTCTTGGCCTTATCAAGACTTGATTGTGTGTGTGTGTGTGTGTGTGTGTGTGTGTGTGTGTGTTTGTGTGAGAGAGAGAGAGAGAGAGAGAGAGAGAGAGAATACCCATGAAAATGGTTTCCTAACTCTTTTGCCATTTGTCAAAATTTTCCACAAGATGGAATGAAGATCTTATCACTAAAATTAAAATCAAAGCCTAAAAAATGTACTTATACTGTATTTAATTCTCATCTAACATTTCCCTTTTAGATAAATTTCACTTTAGAAATTTTGTTCAAACTATCTCTGATTAACATAATCTAAATAATTTAAAATGCTTGCTGTATTTTAAACATGCTTTTAAGGGGATAGGGCTCAGGGGTGAGACTGCTATTGCCCAAATTCTTAAGTATCTTCACATTTTCTTCTCCTGAAAGAAAGAAAATCTGTCACTTCTCAAAAATAATTTAGAAATATTCCATTTTTTCTTTTCTATACCTTGACTCTATTAAGTTATTATTTCATTTGTTCACTCATTTAATAATTTTTTAGGAGGGCTTTTTATACACAGGCCTATTCATTAAGAAAGTAAACAGGTATAAATCTTTACTGTTTGTTTCTTTTTTAGTTTTTTTTTTGTGATACTAGAAATTGAAACCAGGGTCATTCTACCTCTCTGAGCTACAACTCTAGCCCTATTTTATTTTTTATTTGGAAACAGGGTATTGCTAAATTGCAGCCAGTCTCACTAAATAGATGAGGCTGACTGGAAACATGTGATCCTCCTGTTTCAGCCTCCCAGGTACTGGGATTACAGATGTACACCACCGTGTCCAGCTGAGTCTTGACCTATAGAATTTCAAGGCTGATAGAAAGCCAGAGTAAAAATGCATATGCATAAATAAAAATCTATTTTAAATGTAAACATTTATATGAACAAAGATAACAGGATACTGAACAGTATGTCATGAATTTCATGTCCTAGAAGGAAAAATATCCCTTTTGTTATTCATATATATTCTGGTTCAAAGGTGTCATTCATATAGAATTCAAGGAGATCAGTATTCTCTTATACCTAATACCTTGACAGAGAATAACAGTGTGATGGGGAATAGGAAGAAAAAGGAAATATGAGGTGATAGGAATGTTTTTGGCATATAGTCACCAGGAAAGACTTTTCTGGAGAGTTAATAGTGTGTGTGTGGGGGGGGGGGTATTGATCACAGAGGATTCTACCATCATGTTACATCCATCCCTTGCCTTTTAAAATTTATTTATTATTTTAAGGAAGGGTCTCAGTAAGTCACCTTTACTGACTTGGAACCTATAATCCTCCTGTATCAGCCACCCAAGTACTGGGATTATAGGTGTATGCCAATGGGCCTGTCTTCTGACTATTTCATAAGTGAAAAGTGTTGAGAAGAGGCCATTTAGAAGTTATTTATTGAAACAGGATGGGGTAGAAGAAATGAAAAAAAAACAGACAAATCTAAGATACACTGGAGATCAAGACTTGACAAGATTTTATTTATTAACTAGTGCATACTTATTGATTACATAAAGTGCAATTAGGTCCCATGAGGGTAGGCAGATTGAAGAACTATAAAATCCCCAAATTTCTAATCATATTTACCTATAAGACTAGATTATTTGTACCTGAACATCTATCATTCACATAAACAATACATCACATCATATTTTTATAAAAGAGATGATATAAAATTCAAAGCACAAATAAAGTACTTGTCTAGATCAGAACTGCCCAAATCAGAATGAAGCACTGGTTGAATAAATCTAAATTATTATTTTTGACCCCTTCCCCGATTCCCTCCCCATTCCCGTTCCCTCCCCCTCCCTCCCCCTAAGGTTCACTTCAGTGAGTGACCTTGTTATGATTGTGTAGGTACATATGTTGTTAACAATTTGTACTTAACAAAGATGTACGCTATATTGCACGAATTACTACAATAAAAATTAAAAAATTAAAAAAAAAATTATTATTTTTGGTCATACTCCTTTGTTTCCTGTGGCGTTACCTTAAGCAGTTTGCGCTTGGAGCAAGGCTCAGCCTGCTAAATAAGGGACGTGTGATATTTCTCGATTTACATTATTTTATTCTGGAAATTTGGGCTTTGCTTCCACATTAAAAAAGGTTTTTTAAGAGGCTCAGGATGCTGTCATCAGGAGAACAAAGGCCTAGGCCTGGCTCAAAGGTATCCATTAACTCTACAAATACTGGCAGCTGAGTCAAGAGAACTTAGGTTTCTTATCATAAGACAGAAGGAAGCTTTTAGACAAGAAAGCTTGCCAAACTTTCCACTTAAAAATTTATTAACTAGCTACCTTTAGCTGCCTGAGCAAATAGGAAAGATTTATCTAATGAATAGTTCCTCTTCGCTTTTAACCTTTACCCCCTGCTCTTCCTTTGCTTTGCCTGCTCTCTACTAAAGGAATAATTCATTTACACTTTTGTATTTTTTCCACTGTTCCCCTAATCTTAGCAAACACTATAGGAAGTAGCCTTTCCAGTTAAAGATGTACCCACTTAACTCCAGGAAAAACAAGGCTGTAAAAATTCCTTTTTTTGTATACCTTGTTGTAATGAGCATAAATATCACTCATGAGATGAATTAAAACAGATGCATTTTAATATACATGGTGTAAGCGTACTCTCACTCACTCTCGACCTCGTCTCGATCCCCACCTAATGAGGGACCCCCCCCAGGCTCTACCGCTTCTTTGAGGGCTGGCCCCTGGCAGTTTCCCTCTTGTTTAATAAATTTTTGAGGCAAGAAACATTTTATTCCAATAATTTTAATGATTGTTAGATATTTCTTAAATTTCTCTGACAATGGAATTTCAGTAAACATTTATCAGGAAATATTTAGAATAAAAATTATAAAGTCCATGCTTTGTGCTCAAGAATTCACTGACAGAAAATAGTAATAATAGTCAAAATGGTTATTTTTCTCAGCTCTATTCTACATTAAATGGCAATAATTTTGTGTTTTGTCTAGTATTATGGCTTATCATAAAGTCAAATGGAATGACGGAAGGGGTTAAGGGAGAGAGGTGGTGGTAGAGGAGATGTTATGAAGGCAACAGTTTAAATAATGCTATGGACATATATGAAACTATCAGTGTCAATCACAATAACATGTATGAGGTGGGAAGGGAGCAAAGTGGGATCCAGAGGGAAGCACAACAAGTGCTGCTTGCATGTATATTTCTATTACTCTGAAACTCACTATGATGTATAAGCACAAACAAAAATAAAAGCATATCAAATATGAAAAGTTGTTACAGTAAATATCTATCTATCTATCATCTATCTATATCTATCATCTATCTATATTTCTGTTAAATTCTGGACACCTTTTGGTTAATTCAAAATTTCTTATTTTTGCCTTAATAATCTGCTTATCTTCTTTTTTATTTTTATAATTTGAATCTCTTTATCTGTATATGTTAGTGGAGAAATATTTTCCTAATGGGTGTAAATAGGTAGTCTTTACTTTTGAGTTTCTTTTAGAGAATAAGCTTTATTTCTCATTAAAGTTGTTGGTATTGTCATGAGAAATAAGTAATTGCTAATATTTTTATATTAGTTCTTCATGGAAATGTACCATCACACTCTTACTAAATGGTACAAACATTAACATTTTAAAATATGGTGTAGCACAGTCACACACCATCTCTGAAGCACCATAAAAGACTAGTTTTCTCAGAGTATTTAATTTCCTTAGAGAACTAAACCTGAAACTTCGAGTCTGTTACTCAAATCCGTCATGATCAAGGTCATGACTCAAACTTAACCTTTTCCCCATTAAGTCTACAACCTGAATTCAGAATGACAACTCTGATATTTTCCTGAAAAAAAAAAAAAACAGAGAGTTATAGGAAACTCAAATATTACCTATAATATTATCCTTACATAACAGACTCAGCATAATTTGAAATAAAGTAACACGTGTCAGCTTTATCCTATGTGCTTTCTTTGAAATGCTATATGTGTCCATCTTTATAATTGAATCCCAGAGAGAGCATCAATAGAACTATGATGTTTTTGGAAAAACTAAATGAAAATCCACAGTACTTGATTAACTGCTGTTAAAAAAAGGTTCTCATTTAATTATTTCTCCAGATATAACTAGTACCTTCTGGCATGAATTCCTCTACTCATGTTTGAGACTCCTGTCCCAATCTGTCTGGTATAATTCCCTTGCCCATCTCCAGTCTCTCTCTTCAAAGTTCTCTAGCCAGCAATCAATCAAACAACATCTCTTTCTCTGAGTCTCTGGAGAGGATGTCAATTTTGGCAGAATGAGTTCAGAGAAAGAAATAGCTGCCACCCCAATGGTCTACCTTGCTTGTGAAATGCTGAAATGTTCTTGTGAGGACACATACTTTAAATGTAGTGGAGATTTTAATGTAATTTTAGTTCCAGAAACTAGGGAGGTGGGAAAGATAATTTTTCTACTATATAGATTAAAATAGTGAGAATAAAATATTTTCTAATATTATATCCTTTTCCATTATCCTTTCGTGAGCATTCTCAGACAGTTTAAAGCCATTATTGTGGTACATGGCTTTGTAAAATACTAGACTAGGGATACCAATAACACTCAGCTCAAGGGTGAAGGTACTTGCAATACACGACTGTAACAGGAGAAAATAAAATACTTATTTGCTCATTATAGTTTGCTAGTAAATTTTCTTATGTTTGGAAGGAAAATATTCTGATATGCATATATCATAAGAAACAGTGGTCCACAGCCTATTTATGCATCAGAATCTTTTAGGAAACTTCATAAATAAACAGAAGTATATTCTGAATGTTCAGGGGTAGGACCCTGAAAACTAGCTTTTTAACATTTCTCATATGGTAAAAGAAAAAGCAGTTGTCAAGCATACTTATAAAACAGGGATACTTTGGGTATACAAATACCATTATACATTCAATGGTATTTTATAAATTAATGTTGTTTGTGAAACTATGGCTTCTTCAAAATAAAATGAGATAAATCAATGTGGAGTTTCAGAAAATGTTTACAAAATGATAAAATAAATTCTGAAAATTTTAGAAATAAAAAAATTGTGAAGTCTGAAAAAATAGTAGATTAAACATAATGGGAGGGTACCTCTAAGGAAAAAAGGACAGAGGGGACAAAAGAAATGAATAGGAAACAATAAAATGAGGAACTCCAAATATATGAATATTTAAATCACATATAAGCATACTAAACATGCTGACCAAAAGTCAGAGGTTGTCAAATAGGGTAAAATAGGAAACAGGAGGATAATGACTAGATTTTCTCTCTCTCTTTTGTGTGTGTGTGTGTGTGTGTGTGTGTGTGTGTGTGTGTGGATTTAAGCCAAGAGTATTCTACCTATGAGCTATATCCCAGCCCTACTTTATTTCTTATTTTGAAAGAGGGTCTCATTAAGTTGCTAAGTCTGATCTTCAACCTGTGATCTTCCTGTCTCAGCCTTCTAAATACTGGGATGACAGGCTTGCACAACCATACCTGACTAGATATTTTCTATAAACGATTATATGAAAGTTAAATCTGAAAATACATTCAATTTAATCATGAAAAGATGAAAAACAGTATATCCTGCAAAGTCATTATAGGATACCTAAAGTGTCTATACTAATATCAGACAAAGTAGATTCCAAAATAAGGTGTTATTAATAACAAAAAAGTAGATTTTATCTAGGCACAATGGCACATGCCTGTAATCTCAGTACTTGGGAGGCTAAAACAGTAGGATTGCAGGTTTGAAGCTAGCAGGTAGTAACTTTGGAAGACTTTTTTTCAAAATAAATCATAATAAAACAGAGCTGGGGGTTTCACTCAGAGGTAGAACACTCCTGTGTTTAGTCCTCAGTACCACAAAAAATGTTGATTTTATGTTAATGCAAGTTAATCAAGAAATATAATTCTAAATGCATATAGACTTAATAACAGAGCTTCAAAGTGCATAAAGTGAAAAATGATGACTCCAGGTGGAGAGATAAAGCACTCATAGTCATTGTTATGGGTTTTTTTAATTAATTTTCTTTCACTGACTACAAAATAATGACATAGAAAAAGTAATGATATAGATTTGAACAATCCTTGACCAATTTTACTTAATGACACTTAAGATTACCACATATGAAAAACTCTAAAATACACATTTTCCAAGTTACTATAAGACATTTAACAAGAAGATCATTTATACTCTCATGAAAAAAGCTCAATTAATTTTTAAGGTTTGATGTTGTACAAAGTGTCTTTTATGATCATATCAGATAAATGTTATAGTGAAATAATCAAACTATGACTAGAAAATGCCAAAAACATTTGGAAAATTAAATTATGCAATTATAAATAAGCTCTCGGTTAAAAAATATGTCACTAGGAAAACTGATAATTAATTTGATCTAAATAATAGTGAAAGAACAACATCATACATATATATGTATCTATATAAATTTTATCAGCACAATATAAAAAGCAAAGTGATACACTTATATACACACTTTGCATATATATGCACATATATATTGATTCTATTGTTTACTTATTTTAGAAAGTCCTTCGTCTATTGGAGTCTAAGTTATTTTGTGAATATATGTTTTCATTGATCCTAGGTAAATAACTAGATGCAATTTATGTCTTACATATATATTGCATATATATGTATACACACTATATATGTGAAATAAATATATATATCCTGGTGAAATAAAGCTGAGTTTAGAAAGAAGTGTATAGGATTATAGGCTTGTAATTAAAAAGAGGATATATTTAAATTCAATTACCTATAATCTTAAGAAACTAAAAAATAGGCTAGCAAATTAAATGAAAAAATCAGTAGGAGAAAGGGAATAATAAATGCTAGATGGAAATCAATGTACAAATTAATGAAGCCAAACATTTGATCTTCAAAGATTAATACAATTGATAAACCACTAGAAAATTTAATCAAGAAAGTGAAAGTAAATGAATGAATGAAAAGAAACTCATTAATTATATGAGTAATAGATGTATTACCATGGATTCTAAAGGCATCCAGAAGATAATAAAAATATCACTTTCATAAATTAGTTAAAAATTTAAAAAACACAAATTCCAAATATAATACAAGAAGTTAAAAATCTAAATAGTTGCATATTCGTGCAATACAGCATACATCTATATTGCATGAATTACTAAAATAAAAATAAATTAAAATAAATAAATAAATAAATAAATTAAATAGTTGCATATTGACTAATGACTGAGAATTTGTAGTGGAAGCCATTCCATAGAGGAGAAAACATTTTTCTTAAGGTTTAGGTCATGAAATGTGCTATACATTAAAAACAAGAAATTATTAATTGGAATTTATCCAGGTAAAACAATCCTCTTTTCAAAAGCATAATAACATAAAAAGGAAAATCATTGATTGGGAAAAAAAAAAAAGAAACATTGACACTCACTATGCTATACATATATCTACGCTGTCAGTACAAAGGTTAAAAAAAAAAAACACAAAAACAAAACAAAGAAGCAGAAAACCAAATACTGTCAACTGAGAATAATGTCCAGAATTAAGATTATTATCATTATTTTTTGGATTTTAAAATGGTCCGGATACTTTGCAAAATCATTCTGAAGTTTCTTTTAGTTAATCTTTTAACTTAATTTGTAAGACATAAATTGCATCTAGTTATTTACCTAGGATCAATGAAAACATATATTCACAAAATAACTTGGACTCCAATAGACGAAGGACTTTTTAAAATAAGTAAACAATAGAATCAACTCAAACATTTGAAGAATCTAAGTGAATTATTAGTGTGGCATACACGTACAACTAGTCAATAATAAAAAGAAATGAATTTGTGACATACAAACAACATACATGAATATAAAATATGTTAAGTGAGCCAGGAGCAATAACACATGCCTGTAATCCCTGTACTTGGGAGGCTGAGACAGGAGGATCACAGGTTCAAGGACAGCCTCATCAAGCAGTGAGACTTTCATCAAAATAAGAAATAAAATCAGGCTGGGAGTATAGCTCAAAGGTATAATGCCTCTGGGTTCCATCCCCAGTACTGCACACATACAGCCTGATAAATAAATAAAACACAAAAATAAATAAATATATGTTAAGTGAAATAAACTGGAGATATAAACACATATTTATATTTCATTTATAAGAAATTATACAACTGGTAAATCTAGGCTAGTTTAAGTGAAATAAAAACAGACATTGCCACTGGGAGGAAGTATTGCCAACAAAAGGGCACAAGTGTCCAGAAGAGTGGTGCATGCCTGCAATCCCAGCAGCCCTGGAGGCAGAGGCAGGAGGCTCACAAATTCAAGGCCAGTCTGGGTAACATAGACTGTGGACCAAAATAAAAATAAATGAAAGGCTGGGGATATAGCTTAGTGAGAGATTGCTTTCCTAGCACATACAATGCCCTAGGATCAATCTCCAGTATGAAAGAGAAAAAGTAAAGAAGAGAGGAGAGGAGAGGAGAGGAGAGGAGAGGAGAAGAGAGGAAAGGAAAATTAAAAAAAAATAAAATAAAAACCATAGATGTATTGTCTGTTCCAACAAATTTTTTCATACCTTTTTATGTTTTTCTTTTAGATAGTAGTGATTTGGGTATGTATAGAGTTGTCAAAGTTAATCTAATTCTACTTTTAAAATCTGTACATTTTACTGTTCATACATTTTAGTACAAGAAGCTAAAGATGAACATAAAGAAATATAAATTTGTCTGCAGGGATTTTACATGATACACAAGTAGATGATATACAAGTTAATGGGAAAGTGATGAAGACTTCCGAGAAGACACATCTCAAGAGGCACTGTGAGCTCGATTCAAATCAGCCATAGAGGTAGCTTTTTGACAAAAGAAAAACAGCAACAAAAAGGTGAAAAATGCTACAAAAAGTGAAATACAGCTGAACAGAATCCGGAAGGCTGACCAGGGAGAGCGAGGAAGCCCATCTGTGCGGCTGTGGCACCACACCGCTGAGTGGCAACTGCCATTGAGCCAGCCTACGGTGTGGGGTCTACTGATAAAGAAATATATAAGGACCTTCTGCATTCCCAGTGACTAGAGGTGGAGTAAGTGACTCCTGAACTCCTCATCCTAGCCAGAGGCACCTTCAACAGTGACCAGAACACATGGTATGATCAGCTTAAGTCCACGCGGGGCCATCCCAGCACACCTCTCCCTATAGAACTGCAGAGATAACTGTCCTGAGGAGTTTGAGTCACAACTGCCTCAGGAGCAGCTTCTTGATGGAAGGAAAGAGAAGCAAAGCAGCAGAAAACTGAGTAAATCAAGAGGAGCAGTTGGTTGGAATCCAGAGAGCAGACCAGGGAGAACGGGGGAGCCATTGCATGCACGGCAGTAACAGCTGCCATTTTGTCTGCTGCCCACAGCAGCAGGGTTCTACCCAAAAGATCTGCAGAGGCCAAATCAGGTCTGTTCTTACAAACTTGCAGGGATTTTTATTTTGTTTCTTGCTGTTGTTTTTTGTTTTGTTTTGTTTCATTTTTACTCTGTTTTCACTTTGCATTGCTTCAATTTATGTATGTTTTTTTGGAGGATTGGTTGCTTTGTTAGCCTTTTCTATACCCTAGAAGTCAACACCTGAAACTCACCAAAGACACCAATAGAGCGGGCAGAAGAAGTACCAGAGTAATTGCAACTCAGTATAAAATACCATTCACAGAGAGAAAATAAAAATAAGAAACCTATAAATTCAAAGAAAGTGTGCAAGAGCAGCAAAGTTATAAATTTAAGAACAGGGAAACCATGGGAAGGAAAAATACCAAAGAAACAATGAGTCAACATGACCCCACAATAACAGAACTCAACGACACTGAATGGCAGAGCTTACCATAAGATCAATTCAGATCTTTAATAATAGAAATGTTACAAAACTTCCATAAAGAATGCAGAGAGAGCTGGAAAGAAATAAAGGAACAAATAAACAAAGAATCTGACACCCTGAGCAGGAATCATAGAAAAGCCTTGAGGGAAGTGAAGGATGTGAAAGATGCAATAATAGAAGTGAAGACATCAATAAAAACTATAAACAATAGATTAGACCACATGGAAAACAGAATATCACTCCTAGAAGATGACCATTCCAAAAATGAATCCATTATATATAATCTAGAAAAAAAATTGACAGTATGAATTGGACATTGATGAGATCTGGACCAATTTTAAAAGAGCTAACTTAAGAATAATAGGCATAGAAGAGGGATTAGAAGTTGAAACTAATGGAATAAACAACCTTTTCAAAGAAGTAATATCAGAGAATTTTCCAAACATAGAAAGAGAAATTGACACGCAGGTGCAAAAAACATATAGAACCCCCTCTAGACAAGACCAAAGAAGAGCTTCACCATGCCACATAATAATCAAGCTGACTAATGTAGAAGCTAAGGAAGGAATTCTAAAGGCAACAAAAGTAAAAGGCCAAGTATCATTTAGAAACAAACCTACTAGAATCACTCCAGACCTCCCAAACTAAGTCATGAAAGCCAGGAGGGGCTGGAGTAACATATTCCAAACTCTGAAAGACAATAACTTGCAGTCAAGATTCTCCTACCCAGCAAAAATCTCTCTCAAAATTGACGGGGATATAAAAATCTTCCATGAAAAACAGAAACTGAAAGAATTTATGTCTTCCAAACCAGCACTAGAGAAAATACTCAAAGAGATTAACTACAAAGAAGAACTAACAAGTAAACATCAGAACCAGAGAAACAATAATCTCCAGGAAGCAAACAACTAAGCAAAGAAGAACAAACACCACTGCAAACGGAAGTCAAAACTCAAAATGTGAGGAATTAAAAATCATCTCTCAATACTCACACTGAATATAAATGTTCTCAACTCCCCAATGAAAAGGCACAAGGTGGTAAAATGGAATAAAACCCAGAATCCATCTATATGCTGCCTGCAAGAAACACACCACAAGCAAAGATTCCCACAAACTAAGGGTTAAGGGCTGGAGTAAGGTAATCCATGCCAATGGAACTCAAAGACAAGCAAGAATAGCAACTATGATATCGGATAAATTAGATTTCAAGCCTAAGCTCATGAAAAGAGACAAAGAAGGTCACCTTTTACTAGTAAAAGGAACAATACAGCAAGAGGAAATAACAATTGTCAATATCTATGCGACAAACATACGTGTAGACACTTTAATAAAACAAACTCTGCATGATATAAAATCACATATAGATCCCAATACACTAATACTAGGAGACTTCAATACTCCTCTTACATCACTAGACCGATCTTCTAAAGAAAGATCAGTAAAGATGCTTTGGACCTAAATAATACCATAAACCAAATGGACCTGTTAGACACATACAGAATATTTCACCCAACTACAGCTGAATTCACATTTTTCTCAGCAGGGCATGGAACTTTCTCCAAAATAGACCACATTCTGGGCCACAAAGAGAGCACTGGCAAATTCAAAAAATGTAACATAATTCCTTGCATCTTTTCAGACCACAATGGAGTGAAACTAGAAATCAACTCTAAGAAGACCCAGAGTAACCATGTAAACACATGGAGACTGAACACCACATTGCTGAATGAGGAATGGGTCATAGAAGAAGTAAGGGGGGGGAATTAAAAAATTCCTAGAAACCAACAAAAACATAGACACAACTTATCAAAACCTCTGGGACACCTTAAAGGCAAATTTATAGAGGAAAATTTATAGCACTGAGTGCCCACCTAAGAATGGAAACTCATCAAATAAATAACCTAATGACACAGCTCAAAGCCCTTGAAAAACAAGAAGAGTCCAATCCCAAAGCCAGTAGAAGACAGGAAATTATGAAAATCAGAGCAGAAATTAATGAAATAGAGAATAAAAAAATACAGAAAATCAACAAAACCAAAAGCTAGTTTCTTGAAAAAATAAACAAGTTCAGTAAACCATTGGCCAACCTAACCAAAAGAAAGAGAGAATCAACCCAAATTACCAAAATAAGAGATGAAAAATATGATATTACCACTGACAGTGCAGAAATACAGAGGATCATCAGAAACTATTTTGAAAAACTATACTCCAACAAAATGGAAAATCTGGAAGAAATTGACAATTTTTTAGATACATACAACTTTCCTAAATTGAGTCAAGAAGATACAGAAAACTTAAATCAACCAATAAAAATAAAAAATAGAAATGGCAATAAAGAGTTTACCATCAAACAAAAGCCCAGATGGTTTTCCAAGTGAATTTTATAAAACATTTACGGAAGAGCTATTCCCAATACTCCTTAAACTATTGTGTGAAATAGAAAGAAATGGGACCCTCCCAAACACTTTCCATGAAGCCAACATGACATTAATACCAAAGCCAAATAAAGACAGCTCAAGAAAAGAAAATTACAGGCCTATATCACTGATGAACCTGGATGCAAAATTGCTAAACAAAATACTAACAATGCGCATTCAAAACCACATCAAGAAATTTATACGCCATGACCAAGTTGGGTTCATCCCAGGGATGCAAGGCTGGTTCAACATACAAAAAACAATCCATGTAATATACCACATAAACAAACTCAAAGACAAAAATCACACAATCATCTCCATTTATGCTGAAAAAGCATTTGACAAGATCCAATACCCATTCATGCTAAAAGTACTTCAGAGACTTGTAATAGAAGGAACATACCTCAAAAACATAGAGGCAATATACAATAGGCCTACAGCCAATATCATATTAAATGGAGAAAAACTGCAAGACTTCCCATTAAAAACAGGAACAAGACAAGGATGTCCATTACTACCTCTCTGTTCAACATAGTACTTGAGGCTCTAGCCAGAGCAATAAGGCAAGAGAAGGAAATCAAAGGGGTAAAAATAGGGAAAGAAGAACTGAAACTATCCCTCTTTGCAGATGACATGATACTATACCTAGAAGACCCAACCAAGTCAGCCAAAAAACTTATAGAACTGATCAACAAATTCAGCAAAGTGTCTGGATACAAAATCAGTCTTAAAATATCGGAAGCTTTCCTGTATGCCAACCATACAACCACTGAAAAAGAAATCCAGAAAACAATTCCACTCACAATAGCACCCCCAAAAATAAAATACTTAGGGATAAACTTAACCAAAGAGGTAAAAGACCTCTATAAGGAAAATTACAGAAAGCTGAAAAAAGAAATTGACAAAGACCTTAGAAGATGGAAAAATCTACCATGCTCTTGGATAGGCAGAATAAATATCATCAAAATGGCCATTCTCCCAAAAGCAATCTACAAATTCAATGCAATACCCATGAAATTACCAAGGTCACTCCTCACAGACATAGAAAAATCAGTCCTTAAATTCATTTGGAACAACAAAAAGCCCAGGAAAGCCAAAGTAGTTCTTAGTCACAAGAACCATGAAGGAGATATCACAATACCTGACTTCAAACTTTACTACAAAGCCACAGTAATAAAAACAGCATGGTATTGGCACAAAAACAGACACACAGTCCAATGGAGCAGAATAGAAGACTCAGAAACAGACCCACTTGCTTACAGTCAACTGATTTTTGACGAAGGAGCCAAAAACATACACTAGAAAAAAGATAGCCTCTTTAACAAATGGTGTTGGCAAAACTGGGTAACCATATGCAGGAAACTGGAAATAAACCCCACTTTCTCACCCTGCACAAGAGTCAACTCAAGGTGGATCAAAGACCTGGAAGTTAGGCCAGAGACCTTGCAGCTACTTGAAGAGGGGATAGGCCCAACACTACAACACATAGGCACAGGTAAAAACTTTCTCAACAAGACCCCAAAAGCACAGGCAGCTCAAAGGAAGATCAATACATGGGATTGCATTAAACTGAAGAGCTTCTGTGCAGCAAAGGAAACTATCAAGAACCTCAACAGAGAGCCTACAGAGTGGGAGAAAAAATTTTCCAGCTACTCTTCTGAAAGAGGACTAATATCTAGGATATACAGAGAACTCAAGAAACTCACACCTAAGAAAACAAATAACACAATCAAAGAATGGGAAAAGGATCTAAATAGACACTTCACAAAAGAAGAAATACAAATGGCCAATAAATGTATGAGGAAATGTTCAACATCATTGGCAATCAGAGAGATGCAAATCAAAACTACCTTGAGATTTCGCCTAACTCCAATCAGAATGGCAATCATCAAGAACACAAACAACAACAAATGCTGGCGAGGGTGTGGAGAAGTGGGAACCCTAATACATTGTTGGTGGGATTGCAAATTTTGCAGCCACTTTGAAAAACAATATGGAGGATCCTCAGATGAATGGGAATGAACCTACCATATGATCTAGCAATACCACTTCTGGGTATCTACTCAAAAGAACAGAAGCCAAATATCAGACCAACGTGTGTGTATCTATGTTTATAACTGCACAGTTTACAATTGCGAAACTATGGAAGCAGCCAAGATGTCCATCAACAGATGAATAGATTACAAAACTATGGGATATGTACACAATGGAATTTTTACTCAGCCATAAAGAAGAAGAAAATCATGTTATTTGTAGAGAAATGGATGGAACTGGAAAACTTTATGTTAAGTGAGATTAGTCAGTCACAAAAAGTTAAAAATCGAATGCTCTCCCTAATATGTGGAAGCTAGGGAGGAAATGGGACATAAGAGGGACTCCAGTTGAAGAAGGAGAATCCTTAGGTGAACAAAATTCGACTTGACAGAAGGTGATGGGGGGAGGGGGGACACCCTAATGAGCATGACGTACTTTCATGAATACATCAAAGTCAGTCATTAAACTGACCTTGAGAAAGAGGGTGGAGGAGGGAGTGGGGCAGGAATTGGGGAAGGGTTAAATGAGAAATGTGTGCATGTATGACTTTACCTATACAAGCTTGTACCTAACAAAGATGTGTGATTACAATGCACCAAATTAAAAAAAAAGTGAAAGATGAAAAAAAAGAATATTTTTTCTTGAAACAAAAAAAAGGAAAAATGATAAAATCATTCCCAAAGTATATGTTATAATGTGAAAAGCTATCACAAAAAGGAATGGGATAGTAGCAGAGGGGAATAGAAAACAGAAATTCTCTCTTTCTCTCTCTCTCTCTTTCCACTTTCAGAGAGTGTATATCATAAGAGAACTATCAAAATTTATTTTTGCAACTAAAGAAGCAGAAACAGCTCAGTGTGGTGGTTCTGTTTTTATAGTATTTGGGAGGCTGAGACAGGAGGATCACAGTCTTGAAGTTAGCCTCAGCAACTTAGTGAGACCTTGCTTCAAAATAAAAAAGGTTGAATGTGTAGCTGGGAGGTAGAGTGCTCCTGGGTTCAATTCCCAGCATCAAAAACAAACAAACAAGCATAAGTAATTTCACAAGTTCTAAAGTATTAGTTGGGCTATTGAAAATATGATGATGTTATATTTATAAAACAAGAGTTATGTCTTCTCTTTGTGACATAATTCTCATACTCTATATTTAGGTAGGAAGTGTGTGTGTGTGTGTGTGTGTGTGTGTGTGTGTGTGTGTGTGTGTGTGTTACTGGGGATTAAACCCAAAGGCATTTTACCTCAGCTACATCCTCAGATCTTTTTATTGTTGTTTTTTAGAGATAGGGTCTCACTAGGTTATTGAGGGCCTGGCTAGATTGCTGAAGCTGGCTTCCAACCTTCAATCCTTCTGTCTCAGCCTCCCAAGTATTGGGAATACAGCCATATGCCACCATTTTCTGGCAGGAAATGGCTTTGATATATGGGATCCAAATTTAGCTTGGAATAAGAAATGCTTGCAAGGTTTATTTAAGTCACAGACACCAAGCCACTATCCTGGGATATTCTGTCTTAGTAGAATAGGCATAAGGCTCAGGAATCTATTTTTAATAAGCTCAGTTAGGAAATTCTGATGCAACCAGCCTGATTTTCCCATTCTACAAGCTGCTACATGGGACCTCAAAGCCCCATTCATTTTTCCATTCTAACATGCTTAACACACTTGATGAGAAATCAAAGAAGTAGCATTTTATAATGCTATGCATTTTATAAATTAACTTTAAAATAGAAATATCTTGAATAAAACAGTACATGATTGATAACTTCAAAAAGTAATAAAAGACTATCCAGGTGAGACAATTTTATATTTCTTTGTTTTATTTTAAAATAATTTCTAATCAAAATATTTTATTGTTTAATAACATTTTTGCAAAGTTTTTACTATAATCTGAGTGACTTGAGTTGACTAATCAATTTGAAAGAACATAATTCAGATGTGCTTCCAAATTAATATACTCAGTTAAGCTTTTTTTAATTAGCTCATTTATGAGGCTCAGCAAAAGGTCAAATTGGATGAATGATTCATAGGGATCAGGCAAATATTTCACCAAGATCAAAACATCTTCTGTACCTTGAGTCTTTGCAAAAGACCTGAGTGCTTAAAGATAAGTATTTATAAGCCAGGCATGATGTGATCTTAGTATTTGGGAGGCTGAGTAGGAGGATCACAGATTCAAGGCCAGTCTCAGAAATTTAGCAAGATCCTCAGCAACTTAGTGAGAGTGTGTTTCAAAATAAAATATAAAAAAGGCTTTGGTATGTAGCTGGAAGGTAAAATACTTTGGGTTCAACCAATATGTATATGTATATGGGTTCAATATATGTATTGAAAAGGAACTGAGAGTTTGTTAAGCATAGGCATATGGTATTTGAACTCATAGTATTCTGAAGAGAATATCTTGTGCGTTATATTTTAAGGAGTTGACTAGTAAATCAGAGAATATTTGTTTTCTATTTATCTGAATTTCCAGTGTTATGACAAGTAATATCTCTCATGTCTGGTACTACTGGAGGTATGATGATCAAGATTTGTAAAAAGAAAAAGAAAGAAGCAAAGGATGAAGAGATGGATGTTGGAGAAACTAAAGAGTGAATGTTATTTGGTTTTGATTGAGCCTTGGGAATGCCTTCCTCTTCTATCAGTGGTCTTCCTCAACTGAGTTAATCCAACAGAAGCTGCAAAGAGAAAAGAAAGGTTGCCAAGTTATTGGCTACTATATTTAAATTAGACAAATCTTGTCAGAGCTAAAACTATTAAGAGAGACAGCTAATGAAGTATTTGAAATTAGAAGATATGGCTTTCTTTACATATTTAACTTCATGATATTGAACAAGTTATTTAAAACATTTGCCCCTTGGTATCCTGATTATAAGATGTAGATAATGATTTATGAAAAAATTCTAGGTAAAATTAACTTTTTAAAAAATACCAACATGGTGTCTATATTGTAGTAGAAACTGAATGCCCTTAGATAAAGCCTATTGGGCTATATTTTCTTTTGGTATGAGTGGCTTTACATACCACTCAAGGCCAGAAGATGATCCTCTAAAACTAATTGAGAGGCATGGCAAATAGAAACAGTAGTAGTAACCAATAGTAGCCCATATTTATTGAATACATATAACGATTTACCTGTGCTAAACTTAGCCTTATATTTTTATCTATTTAACTTTTATCTTATTTTACCAGTAAGGGGAAAAAAACATAAGGCTAAGGAATGCCCTTAAAATATATGGCAAATATGAATTTAATGTCTTATTTTGATTTTGAAATAATTGAATACATATTTGCTAATACTACACAGAAATTAATTGCTGCTAGGAAATTTTATGCCATGGAGAAAAATTCAACTTTTTTTGGTCACAGGGATATATAAGTTTCACCCAAGAGGAAGTTATAAGAAAGTGTTCAAAAGGTCAGTGCATTTCTACAGTCAGGGGAATGATAAAGGGAATGAAAATGTGAGGAGGAAAAAATCCTGATCTTTGTTCCCAAACACATCACAATGCACTCTCCCTTAACATGTGTATAATTCTCCTCTAATACATATTTTACAAACTCATTCCTAGAGCATATAGGGCACAGGATATTCATGTATTAAATGAGTAAATAAATGGTATTCCTTGTATCAATATTTACTTGGCAAAAATTAAATATAAGGCCACTACATTTTAATTCAATACTAAAATTTGTAAAATTTGTTTAAATGTATCAAAAATTTTAAATTATGCATTTAATTTTGTTTAGTTTTTTATTGTTTTTTACTTATAAGATTGAAAACTGAGATCAGAAATTTTCCCTTTTATTCATCAGACTATTTGTTTAAATCAGAGATTCATACATGGTAAACTCTCAAAGCTATTTCCTACTTTTTTTAGTGGTACTGAGGATTGAATCCAGAGGTATTCTACTTATGAGATATACTCCTAGTCATATTTTATGTTTTATTTTGAAACAGAATCTCACTAAGTTGTTGAGGCTTACCAAGAACCTGCAATCCTCCTCTTTCAACCTCCCAAGTACTGGGATTGCAGGCATGCACTGCCATGCTCAGCACTTTTTTACATTTAAATAAGTGAATGAATTAATTTAGTGAATGCTTATACTGGCTTTTTAAAATAAGCCTTTTGCTTTCCTTAAACAAACCTGGACTGGAGTTACAGATTTAATAATGCTCAGCTACGAAATCAGAGGTCCCATTTCCAGTCATGCTGGTGCCAGAGTTTGGGTATGCAATCTTGCCTGTTTGATAATCTCAATTTCTTCATCTGTTTAATACAGTTTGGCCTTAATTGTCTCATCAAGGTTCCTGTGAGGGAAGTTCTTACCTTTTGTTTGGATATGGATCCCGTTAAGGATATTTAAATATATGCACGATGTTATAGAAAATGCTGATATTTCAAGAAGATTCACAGACCCACTGAAGTTCATCCAAAGATCTCTAGAGATCCACAGACAACAAGTTAAAAAAAAAAAAAACAACCTTCTTAGAGCACAGACATTCCAGTAAGTTATAATACTTAATAAGATTTGGCAAATCCTTAATTCAGTTTGAATTTACTCAAAGAATTAATCTGCTCCAGAGTTCAGAAAGTCAAGTATGGAAATATTATCTGGAATTTTCATTAAGAATCATTTCCTGAGAATAAATTCTCATATTGTTTTAATGGTTCTTTGACCTATTAGGAAAGATACTGGCTACTTATAATATCCATTGTTTCTTTCTTCTATAATATTGTTTTCCTAAGACTATCTGGTAATTCTCATGTCACATTAACAGACAATCTGTCACATATTATAATCAACTACACATATACACACAAACAGACTCACATAATAGAAATACTTCTTTAATTTTACCTACATTGCATATTGAGAATTTCAATTTATTAATTATAATAATATACATCTATATATGAGTACTAAATTTTGTCAATATTATGTAATATAGGCTATGTTTATAAAATTGAGCATCTATAAAATGAATAGATTTAAGATAAAAAATGTTGAAGTATATTATGAGAAAACTTGGTGAAAAATAAAATTTCTTAATTCTGCCAAATTAATAAAATGTAAACCTTTTCAAATTAAGGCAGAAGTATACTAAAAAAAGTAAGCCTTCAGAAAATAAACATTTGGAGAACTTAAAAAATGCAAAAATATGCCAAGTGATGTTTGCATATATGTTTCTATCATTCCAAACCTCTTTATGATCTATAATTATCTTGTACCAATAAAAGTATATTAAAAGTACTATAATATAATCTCAAATAGAATAAATGAATAGCAGCATAGCCCATTGTTTTAAGGTAACACAGTAAAAATGAGATATAATTATGTAGTAACTATTATTACCTTGGGAATAGCCCATTTAGAAACTAGAGTTCTCCTCCATGTATGTTAAAATAATCATGACATCTCACAGACTATGTTTGGGAATATTTATTTTTTCACAAAATAGATATTGAGCATAAAATATGGTTGAATGTTGGTTTAGCAAAGAATGTAAAATATTATTTAAAATAATAGATATGATCTCAATCAATTCTAGGGTCGAATATTCTAATTTGAACTTTGTAGTCTATTTGCCATATTTAATCATGCTCTGTGACCCTGAAACTCATCTTAATAAGTTGTATCAACCAGCTAACTTGGTTTGCAGCCCCTAGTTGGTTAAGCCTATGGATTGTATATGGAGGAGATTGAAGGATAGAAGAATAGTAAACATAATATTTTCCCCTGGGGTCTATCTCTATTGAACTTCAATTAGACATGGCTGCATCTTCCTATTAAAACCACCCAGCTTGTTGGGTGCTTCTTTCCCATGGCTAAAACTAGAAATCCAGCAATTGTTCATTAACGTTCAATTTCAAGCATGAGGAAGGAAAAGTTCTGACAGCTATATCCAGGGGATTTTCTTACTTGTTTTTGTTTTCCTGTAACCTTACCCAAACCTTATAAATCTATCTTTGAATTCACAATGTGTCAGACTTTGATTCTATCATATCACATGGACTTTCCCTTTTATAAGATGAAATAGGATTGTTTCTCTATTTGTATATGAATAAATACATTTTCAACTTATTTTCTAGTTCAATTATCTCTAAAATAAACTAAGTCATGTGTTTAAAATCAAACTTGAGTGAATGGCTTATTAATTTCAACAATGACAGTGCCTACCTGTGGATTCAGCATCCTGGGATTCAGCTAAGTTCAGATTAAAAAAAATAAATATTTGGGCTCTTGGATAAATGTGGAGAGAGACCAATAGAATAGTAGAAGGAGATTGGGGAAAGCAGGTAGGATAGGGGAAATGGAGGATTGAGGAAGGAAATGGTTCAAATAAGGCTTTGGCAATATATAAACCTATTACCCTGTTTTGGAGAGAGAGAGGAGAGGGTAGCAGGTTGGGAAGTGGAGGGAAGTACACCAAGAGCTAT